>BQNB010004388.1:0-97654 GCA_026074375.1 Tanacetum coccineum | reverse complement strand
TAGAGTTCCATTCTGCTTTTCCATGAATCATACAAGTGTTTTTCAAGCATCGGTGGTTTGTTGTCTCCTCCAGAAAGAAGTGATTTATCAGCAAGAGACGTCATTGTGATATCAAAAGATTACAAATTGATCGATCGGTGGTAGAAAGAAATTGTGTTTGATACGTGATTGTTGAGTCTTGAATTGAAACTACACGGGATTTTACAATTCTTGACAAAACCGGGAAAACAAGTGTTTGTTTCACGGGATTTTACAAGTCAAAGAAATAACCGTATAATTTAAAATTGAGTTTGTTAAGTTTAAACGTAATTTATTTTCACTGGTTCGGTCCTCTCGTTCGGTCCTCTAGTTCGGTCCTCTCGTTCGGTCCTCTCGTTCGGTTCTAACTAGTGACCACTCGTTCGGTTCTAACTAGTGACCGCTCGTTCGATTCTAACTAGTGAAAACACTCGTTCGGTTCTAACTAGAGAAGCTTGTTCGGTCCAACCTATGCAACTGCTCGTTCGGTTGTCTCGTTCGGTCCTCTAGTTCGGTCCTCTTGTTCGATTCTCTAGTTCGGTTCTAACTAGTACGAAACCCAAATTTTCAAAACTCAAAAAGACACGATTTTTAATGGTTTTTAGCAAAAATTCTTGTACAACTAGTATTACTAACCCTATAGGAACAATAAAAATGAAAACTTTAAGGTTTTTAAGCCAAAAAATTTGAATCACTAATTTGCTCTTTGTAAAGGTTTTGAACACAAATCAAACACAAAAACTAAACACACCACTCCATGGCTCTTGATACCAATTGAAGAATACTAGTAATCTTAAGATCAAACCAAGAACAAGAGTGAGATGTGGGTTGGGATGTTAGAGAGAAAGATGATGGAAAATGGATGAATGTATTAATGAAAGTGTAAGGAAAAATGGAACAACCAACCCTCTCCAAGACTAGGAGAGGGTGTATATATACTACAATGGCCGGCCATGGGCTAGAGTTGGGCCACCCATGGGCCTTGGGCCGGACTAGATTACTAATCTAATCCTGATTCTAACTACGAGCTAAGACTTGTTACAACTTTGGAAGTGACCGACACTTTTCGTGTTTCCAACAGACACCATGAGCAATAAAAAGACCAATCAATATTGAACAAATAAAGATATGGTGATTGATTAGTTCAATCCAGGAAACTAGGCCTCAACTAGAACAACGTCACATATATAACAACCAACCAATAACGAGCTTGGATATTTTTGGTTCTTAATCCTAAATGAACAAAGAGCTACATTAATGAAGGGTACCTAAAACCCATAATTCTCTTTCTTATTTGTTGTTTGTCTCGGGTGCTAACGAGGACTCCTTGGAGCCGCATTATCATGTTCTTTGGCGATGGTAGAATCAGTAGGTGGTTCAGAGTTTCTGTCTCTTAAAAGTGGGTTCGGGTTAGCATTAGACATTGCAGATCTCATAGCTCTCGATAGCCTAAGAGAAATTTTACTCGGTTCAGTAGTACTGGTTTCTTGTTTTTGGGAGCTTCTGGTTCTTGTGTTTTTTGGGAGCTTCTGGTTCTTTTAGAATGGACATTTTTAGTAATGGGGTGTCTCGCCTTTTCTCTAATTAGCATTTTCTCTAGAGTTTTGCTGACTGTGCGTTCTTTAAGAAGTCTGAACATCTCTATCATTCTGTTGTTGATCTCTTCCCTTTGTTTGAAAATGGCGTTTTCAAACCTATCCATCGTTTCGGTGTGTGCTGCCATGTAGTCTCGTACCCGAGCCTCAAAAGTGGTTTCTAGTACTTGGGGCTGAGGGTATGGACTGATACGTTCCCAAAAAGTGAAAGATTTCTGCCTTGGTGGCTTATTGAGGTTTCGTTAGTAAGGGCTTAAAGAAACTGCTTTAACGTATGCTTGAGGGACGTGTGTTGAGCTTGCCTTAGAGACCGGTTGTGGTCCTTTTAGCAGGAAGTTAATCTGGTCTTCAAGCTCAAGAAGTCTTCGGTCAAGCGTCCTTGGGGTATTCAGAGATGTTAAAATAACTTTGGCCGGTTTGACGAGGTCTTTTGAATCATTCCAGCCCTCTTTGTCATAGAGAGCGAGGCTCTCAATGATTTCCCATGTTTCATCGGCGTTCTTATCACCGAGTTTTCCTCTGGTGGCGCGGTCAATCTCGCACTTAATATGGAAGGAGATATGATCATAAAAAATTTGGATTTGAAGCCAATGATCGATGCCATGATGAGTGAATTTTTGAAATAATTCCTTGAAACGAGTCCATGCTTCAGAGAGAGACCCTCCTTGATGTTGTTGAAACATAAACCCTCGCACAACGCCTCTAAACCCCATCCATAACCATTACACCTTCAACCAAAGCGCCTCCAACCACCATCCATAACCATAAATGGTTGAAGATGATGATGTTGTTGTTGGTCTTCAACATCCGTCGCCAGCCCAACAACACCACCCAGATCTGGTAAATATATTCTATTGTAAAGATATACAGTTTTTGAAGATGATGATGATGTAAATATATGATATTGAAGATGATGATGTTGTAAATATATACTATTGTGAAGATATATAATTTTTGAATTTGGTTTTGAAAGATGAGATGGATTTTGATTTGTGAGGGAATTTGTCACACCCCGTCAGCGACGGAAACACGAGAATGCGACGTCAAGATTCACATTGCACAAGATACAAGATCATACCATACATTTGTTTTCGAAAGTTTATTTACAAAAGTTTACAATTTCGCAACCTTGAAAAAAGTTAAACCGTTGCCCTTCAATAAACTCCCAAATGTACTCATCGTTGGTCCCAAATACTCCTCATTGCCTTTGATAACAACACACCTGAAAATGATACTCGAAAATGTTAACAATAATGTTGGTGAGCTCGTAGGTTTGACCTTAAACCCAGTTGTTGTGCCAATATCTCAAACTGTTAGACAATTGTGTTATATGACAGTGAATGTATGCAGAACAATCAAGAACCCATGACTTAGCATCCCCGCTAATCATGTACCAAGACCTAGTATCCCCGCTAGTCTTATCACCAGCGCGTACTAACGCTCTTAGGGGTCGTAACCCCGATGACATACCACACCTAAAGATTACCAGCTAGAGTATGTTTAGGGTGAAGAACCACACATAAAGATCACACAGCAAAGCGTACCAACACATATCATTCACATAGCAGTCATAAGCACATTAATTGTCCCAAAAACAAAACTACGTTTCGCACAGTTCAGAAAACAGTTCAAAACACATTTGAGTATCATTTTCCCCCAATGGAAAAATAGTAAAAATGGGGCTACGAGAACTCACCTCAATATCAACTGATAGCATCCGCACAGATAACCTCAACTCAACGATCCAAACAATCTCTACAATGCACCAACTAGCCTCTACAACGCACCAACTAGCCTCTATAACCCACAACGATACCCGGCCACGACCTAACATCCATTTTACCTTATTAACATTTTGTACAAAGTTATCTTATTGTACAAGAATTCATCCTTTACTCACACAAAATTCTCATTCTCTTCGCAAAACCCTAATCTTTATTTCCAAACCCTTGTTCTTATTTCCAAACCCCTTTATCCAAATCAAAACATGGTTGTGTGGTAATTACTCAAAACGACTCAACGCACTTGGGCTAAGTGCAACACTGACACCGAATACTTAAAGCATAGCCAATAACAAAAATGAAACAACCGACCAAACGGTCCGAGATAATCTGACGAGAAATAAGCAGAAGTTCAAAGATCGAAATTAAACGAATAGATATTTTCGCAACGTTAACGAATATATATATAATAAAATAAAATAATAATATTTTATTATTTTCGTCTCTTTATCGGCCTTAACGGGGTACGTATAAAATCTTTATCATCTTTGTATGTCCACGTTCAATTGTTTACCCTTAATGTTCATTATTTATAAAAATTTCCCTTGTGTCCTTTAGTCGAGCTGACACAAAAAAATTATTCCACATTAATCCAAAAATTCCAACAAAATGACAAAAAATTATATTTTTAACGCGCTTATCCATACGTGACCAAAATCGTCCATTCTAAATCATTTTCTACCTCCGTGACTATTATAATCCTGTAGATTCATTCTTAGAAATCCAAATCATTTATTTTTCCCTTCTCGGGTTCGTAAGCCCAAAGTTAACCCATTAACTCTTATTAAGTCCAACTTGCCATTTTAAATAAATTTTGAGTCCAAAAATTCATTATTTACATATTCAAGCCCAAACCAAAACCAAAGTCCAAGTTATATAAAAGTCCAAATCGTAAACTGAAACCAAATAAGCCACATCCAACAGGCCGAAACCCAATAATCCATAAGCCCGAATATCAGCCGAACCAATATAGGCTAAAGCCTAAAATATAAGTCGAAACCCAATAAGCAATAAACCCAAATATATAAGCCGAATCAATTAAGCTTTAAGCCCAATGTATAAGTCGAAACAAATTAAACCACAAGCCCAATATATAAGCCGAACTAATAAGCTATATGTCCAATATATAAGCCAAAACAAATTAAACCATAAGTCAAGATAAGCTCGAACCAAATATGAGCCAAAAACCAATATAAGTTATACCCAAATAAGCCGAAGCTAAATAAGCTCAAAATCAATTAAGCTATAAGCTCAAAATATAAGCCGAACCAAAATAAGCTATAAGCTCGAACCAAATAAGCCATAAACCGAATAAGTAAAAACCAAATAAGCCAAAATTATATAAGCCGAAATCAATATAGGCTATAAGCTCGAATATAAGCCAAAACCAATCATAAGCTCAAACTAATAAGCCATAAGCTCGAATAAGCTCTATATAAGTGAAAAATCAAATGGGCCAAGCCCAAGATTTCTTTTCCTCCTTTCTTTCTTTCGCCGAGACCACAAGCCCAAAAGAAAACAAATAAGCCCTAAATGAGTTTAATTTTAAGCAAGTTTCGAAAATAAGCCCCAAATAAGCATTTATTTCAAAGGTAAATTTACCACCACAACCAAAATATAAAAATGACCATTCCTTGTTTCTTCCTTTTTGTACCCGGCGCAAGCAAACACCCCCTTAAATCATTTGTTTTGTTTTCAAATTTTGAATTTCACGACGATCAACTTGTACAACTAGCATTAAGACACTATAAGAACCATAAAAGTACAACTTAAAACAAAATTTAGAAAACTTACAAATCTTGATGTTCTTGGTTCGGTATTTGACGCGAAGAAATAAACCCAAATCGTTTTCTACACCCTGTAACTATCTAACACCAACCCACCATTGATTATTAACCCGTGTTCTTGCTAAATCTTCAAAAATTTATGTGTCTTGGTCCCTTTGGTTGCTTGTCCGAAATAGAGAGAGATGAATTTTTTTTGATTTAGGAAAACATGCAAAGTGAATGTTTCTAGTGGTGCCAAAACCTTATGTACAAACAATAAACCAACTAGATAAAAATAAGCCTTTGTGTTCCCTCTCTTTGTCCCTTACTCGTCCAAGCATCCAATGAGCTCGGGGGGTCTCGTTTTTGTGTTGGGTTCTCTAAAAACTCAAATCTCGCTAAATTTAAATGTTACCCAGATTTAGTTAGTATTTTTATTGCGTTAAAAATAGCTTTTCCATTAACCTAGGTTATTTACACGACACTCTTTCAATTTAAATCCCTTCAAAAATTCATTTAAAACGTTACCGGTCGCGTCAGGACCAAAAACACGAATTTTTGTTTAAACTCAACCGAACCTTTCCCATCATTTTTAAAAGTGTTCCATCCTTCAAAGATACAACTTGACACTCTTGACTTGCCCAAAGTTTTCACTTTAACGACCGTTACAGTCTTTTATTGAATTTCACGAAAACTCCCGTTTTACTATCGTGCCGGTACGCGTTGCGTGACGATTTTGCTAATCGCGGGATAACTTCCCGGAAAGCACTGGAAAACCACATAACCACTCCAAAATGGAAGGACGAAGCAAAAGTGATTCTCTTACGATACTTATGACTCTCCCAAAACCCGGTTAAACTGTAATCGTTTCACTCAAAATAGTCAACCGAAGTCAACTTTTCAGCTTTCTGCCACTAAAGCTGACAAAATAAAAAGACTCCGATAGAAAATTACAATATTTTATAATACTTAACCCAGGACAAGTTACCGGTTATCACAGTCTAACCCCCTTAAAGGAATTTCGCCCTTGAAATTCAACTCAAATCCTTAATCACAATCAATAACATGGAAAAAAATTTCATTCCTCAACTCGACACACTAGTCCTCTATCAATCTGGTCTCTTCAAGCTGAATTTCTCTCGATTCCCCTAAAGACTTAGCTCTAAGGTTCAATCCTGATGTTTTCCTTAGGATCCAACCCTATCCATCTCACGTAACATGATAGTCTTTCCTACTATCTTATTAGCCTACTTAGTCCTCTCTAGTCTTTATGGTTACTCAATCTTGGTCGGGCCTCCGGATATGATCTAGATCGCGACGTCTCAACAAACTCTTACCACGTTTGACATCATCAAAATCTCACAGCGGTTCTAACTTGCGTGATTGATACTACAAGGGTATATTCCTCACGCAACACAACTCATATTCTACTCTCACAAAATAGTCCATGGTTCATTTACCAAGATCTACTCAAACTCTCTCCCAAGTAAACCCTACTTGGTTGAGTGCTCTAGGTTTCGTTTCCTAGGAAGGCTACGGCCTTATTCAAAATCTTACCATTCCTTAAAAAGGAAGGTAGTTGGAATTCAAACTTATTCACTATAACTTTATTAAGTCTCCTGTGACCTCACGGCGTTCCACTTAACTAATTAACCTGCTATCGTATCAGTAAGGTCGAGCAACTTGAATATGTTTCAAGCTCATGAATAACATATGGTAACCATGCTCGCAAGCACTGGGCATATCTATCTGTGCAAGATAAAATACAAATACTACCATTCATTACTCTTTCAAAACTTTCATACGAATCATCCTCCTACCATAATAACTATGACTTATACAAGAGTCAACTATCGACTGATACCAATCAGTTCATAACTATCATAAATCGACTACCTACATAGATCCGACACTAACTAATGCTACTCAATTTAGTGATATACAAGCATCCAAACCAATCTCATACCATCTATGGCTCTCTACGGCCCCTCTCTTGCTCTAAAGCAGCAACACGACCTCTCATCTCTTGAAGCTCACGCTGCATAGCAGCCTGCTGCACTAACATGTCATGAATTATGGTCATCATACCTATCTTGTGATGTATCTGCCAACCGGGTATCAACATGTAACACCCCCATTTTGATAATATAGCAGCGGAAGCTAATCTAGGGTATTACTTCATGAATCACAGGCACAATCATAGAAAACGACTCAAAAGAGACGTTTTTAAAAGATACGTTATCATTCATTTAAAATCAGAGTTTTACAAAGGCAGGTCCCAAAATCTAGTTACATACAATGTGAATGATAACAAGTTTTAGCCATCTTCATGTCCATGCCACTCCGTGCCATAAGTTGCTCAATTACCTGAGATAAACATGCTAAAAAGTCAACACAATGGTTGAGTGAAATTCATAGGTTTGAAATGTAATAGTTTAATACAAGTTATCATAATGGAAATATTGGTATTGCAGGGATAATTATCATGGAGAACATTATTATCATGGAGAACAGTATTATCATGGAGAACATTATTATCATGGAGAACAGTATTATTATGGAGAACAGTATTATTACCCTAAACTCATGAATCACATAAAGAGATATTAAAGAGATATTGGGAGATATTACCCAAAGAGGTATTTGAAGAGATATTGGGAGATACTACCCAAAGAGACATTAAAGAAATATTCGGAGATACTACCCAAATAGATATTAAAGAAATATTGTTATAAAAGCAGTGTCATAGTAATGCGTTATAGTGTGGTATTGGGTTACGTTGTTATACACCCAGTATTTGTAATAATTGCAACGAATACAATTATCATGGGAAAATGGTATTGTGTTATTGTTATTGTTATTTCGTTATTTTATTGTCTAAGCTCATGGCACACAAACTGACTAGTGTATATATATACCCAAATTGATGTGATATATATATAGAGAGATAATGGCCCTCAGTGTAGGTAATTGCCATATACCTATGAAATTCAAATATAGTGTGTTTGGTTACCTATCCGGTTAACACAAACAGGATTCGTCAATCCCGATAGATCTATCCACAATATTCGCGTTCACCCGTAAGTGATTAATGGTCCATGATAATGAGGGACTTTTGGCATAAAGTAACTTAGACATTAATTGTAATGGTATATCAGGATAGCATATAGTCTGGAAAACACTTGTATTCATGGTTTATAGCAGGTATTACAGGTTTATAAAGTATTGAAATGTGAGGTTATGAACTCATTAAGTCTTTGAAAAGTAATCACATTGTTATAAGATAAACGAGTATGTAAAAGAGTTTGTAACAAGCATGTATCCCCCTCGCGGGTTTATAAAACATGTAAATAAGTAAAGGCGAGGTTATGAACTTCACCTGATAGGTAGATGTAGTGATAGACTCCGAATCGACATAAGCTGGGGTAGACATGACTTGTGATAACACGGTAAGGGTGTAAGTATCTTTACAAAATATTGTTACTCAAATTACCAGCATCACTGTGCTTTACATATATAAAATCAACAAAGTATTTGAAATTAGGTGTTTTCTGTAACCGAAAAATATATACAAATAAATATATATAAATAAAATATATATACGACAAACACACACACACACACACATAATACATCTATATATATTTCAATAATATATATATAAATATATATATATAAAAAAATATATATATATATATATATCTATAACATATATATGGGGCTAACTATGACTGGATTAATATGAATTAGTGACATGGCGCCACCTCAAAGATGACATGGCACCCACAATTTAATAAATTTTAATAAATTTCAAAATTATTGTAAAAATTAAGTACACAGCTAGGTTCTGTAACTTCATAGACATATTGATTAACAATGTAAATCAAACTTAACCAGACTGGGCTAAGACATCAATTTGTTTTCTATTATCAAAAACAATAATAATATGTTCTAATACAAAGTTACAGTATGGAGATATCTTGTGAAATATCTTTTGATTTTCAAAAATATATTTGGAGATATACTCATAATTTGATTTCATATTTATCAAAGCATACCATAAGAATATAGCGTGTACATTGTTATAATTAAAGAAAACCTAATAAATAGAACCCTAATACCCAAACCATCTTTTTCATCACCACGAACCCTAACATCATATTAGTTAATCAAGAGTATAACAAAGAGTCATGTATGAAGGGATATGAACGTTTAAAAGGCATTGGAAGGAAGTCATATATACTAAATTTATGTTTATTTGTATATTAAATTCTATTATTTAATCAACGTTGTTGATGATTGTTTTTAATTGTTTAAGTTGGTTGAATGAATTATTGATTATTATGAGGGAATGATGGGTTTTATATACGTGAGCTACTGATTAAAGTTGCAGCTTTTACTCGTTAATGATTGTTGTTGAATGCATTTCAGAAAGATAATCACATGTGTTCCGAAAACAAGTATTTGACTATCTTTTTTAAACGTTTATGGTAGACATGTCAATAAAGATTTTAATTGTATCTAGGTAACTATTTGATGCTACAAATTAAAATGTTTCGAGAATAATTCAATGAAGAATTACAGATTATATTTTTTAGCTAAAAAAACTTGGTTAGCAAAGTCATATTTTCGTAATGTAAACTAATTTTGATAACCTTTAATTTTCCATACTGCAGCTCCCCTGATCAAGTTGGAGATTGGTGATGGCTCATGGAAACTTCTGTCGGGCTTCCACAAAGAAACATGGGAAACAGAGAGATTCCTACCACAATGCTCTTGGTGCTGGAAGGATTCATTGCTCAAGGGTGATCATTCTTCCTTCGTTTCAACATTAATTACGCTTTCCACACTTTAGGTCCTCTTTCACCATATCGAATGGCATTAAGTAAAAATTGTATTTGTCAAAGTATTATGACTTATTCTCCCATGTCTGATTATCGATGTGGTTTCACTTAGTTGTAGTTGGTTGCTTAACGAGCTAGCAGCGTGGTGCCAAGAACATCCCGTTTCACATGCATGCTGATGGGCGCGATTTTTTGATGGTTCAAGTGTTGGTTTTGTTGAAACACTTGAAGCAGAACTTGCAAGTCTCCGCAGCAAGGGCATTGATGCACACGGTTGAAGTGGATAAGTGTGAAAAAATATTCTTGAAAGCAAGTGCTAAAAGTTAGTTATGCAAATATTGTCACATAGTTTTTTTTTAATAACCCGGGTGTCCGACTTGACATTGCAAACCGACTATTTCCAAGGCCGACTATCCTTTTGGATAACCCGGAGTCAAGGCAGGCGAACCTTCGTGGCCAATGATGAAATAATTGTCACAAAGTTAAGGTATTTAAGCAATGGATAATGACGTATAAGTTTTAAAGGAAGAAACATAAGAAGCGAAACACGAGTCCCACTGTGGAAGAGTATGTTTGTCTGATAATGTAGTTTCTCAGCCTATCGGGGCTGTTAACTCTTGAAAACGACATAATACCACTCAATGGTTCTCATAATTATTTCTTTTGAAAATATTAATTTAGTAGGACCTTGTCACTTATCTGGCTTCATTATCTGTTTCACCTGCAATGACCTCTTTCTGTTTATACATCTCCAATCTATAGTTTGATTTATTTTTTCTAGGTTCTTTGTAGTACAATGAGGGATTCCTTTCTTGTGAATGGCGTTGCATTTAAGAAGACTTTTTCATATTGTTGAACATTGAACTGGAACTAAAGTCAGGAAAAAGAAAATGCCAAGATAAGGTGGGTAGTTTTTTATTTGTTTTGCATATTATAATTTTTTCATGAACTTGAGTCACATTTTTGACATTATGTTTCTTTCTATTGATAGACTTTCAGATCCATTGCAATATCGGTCCATTGTTGACGCAAGAATGGAACTCATATAAGAAAATTGGATAAATAGTTGTAAAGAGATGGGTGCTAAGATTAATTCTGTCGCGTCTTTCTACTTGGTGATCGGCAACACAGTGGCTGGAATTTTTCTATCTAAAATCTCTTGTATAAGAGCAAATAGAACATATTTGGTAGTAACAGTAGCTATGGCGAAAGGCTCAAATATCTACTAGTGAATTTTTTAACTTCAGTATTTTGCAACCGGATATATTTTGTGTTGGTCGAGTTGCTGAAGATGATCTGAATACCGCAACTTGTGGTACTGTGCAAACATCTGTCAACTATGTTATATATGAGGTTATTATCTTTTACTCAATACAGCTATCTAAATAATAGTGGAATTTACTGCTCCGATTCTTGGCTTTATTGTCACAAAAGACATCAATTGGCTCTACTGTTGGTTTATGCTCTACTTATCTGAATTATTTCACAATTTTACGTTTACAGGTTCTTAGTCTTGTGAGATTTTTTGAAGAAAAACAAGTTGAAAGAACGAGTTCTATATATTTAGCGGATGTCATTCAACAACCACTATTGTTCTCCGAGGGGGAGCTGATCAGGTTTTTCTCAGACCATTAATTTTTTAATCTTATTGAACACATATACTAAATAAGGAGTAAATGAGATTTTATGTTACTTGTACATATGCTTTAGTAGCTTGTACATTCATTTTAGATGTTAACTCTTATGGAATTAGGGTTTAGAGGTATACGATAACGGTTTAAAGCCCGTCTTGATATAATGTTGCAAATGGTACATTATGTGAGTAATGTACTTTGTAAAAATGATATTATGATATTGACTTGACATGTTATGATGTTTGCTTGACATATATGAAGATATGATTAACATAGGTAGGTTGCAAGTTACATTGCATATTAAGAGATTAAAGCAAAAATTTCCCTGGGAAAAAGTGATATATTATATAACAGAGAGATATTACATTGGTGAAAATTTCGGGTTGTTATACAACATGCCCTGCCCATGCCTCCAATGCCAACACGGGCCTCCACAAAGCTCCAAACGTCACGGCAGTCCTCTCCTGCTCACGCTCTAAACTCCTAAACTTGTATCTCTGTGAGAAGATCTCGTCTCTAACCACTCCTGGCCTAGTGTACAGCTCTCTCATATCCCTGTCAATATTTGCAACCAAAGTTGGTGGTAGCGCATGCAAACGCTGAGTATGGTCCTGGAGTATGCTCATGTAAAGCTCTAACTGCGCCCCTACCTCTATAAACTGATCCTCACCTACCGATATGGTGGCTGTCGGGGTAGCCATTGGCGAAGCTATGGGTGATGGAACTACAGGGGATGACGGTGAAACAGGCAAAGAACCAGACGACAACTCAGGAGATAGCGATGTCTAAACAGGTGCAACTGGTGGATAAACCAGAATATCAGTGTAGACTCTATCATCCTAGGGATCTACCCATGTAGTGACTATAGGATGTCTAAATGTGGATACCCTATCTGCTCTTTACTATACCGACATAGACCTAGAGCTCTGACCTACCTTATATGTACTAGGTGCAATCTCCTCAATCGGCTCAAGGGCACGATGCCTAGCCGCCCCGTATCCAAGACCAAAAGGCTCGCTCACGGCTGTATCCATAACCGGAACTGCCTGCTATTGACCCTCAGGTGCAACCTCCTCCTTGACCTCTAAACCAGGACCCTCGTCATCTAACCTATGATCCTCATCACCTAAACCACGACCCTCATCATCTAAACCATGACCCTCATCATCTGACCTCTCTCCTTATGCATCCGCATCCAAACTCTCATCCTCCTCATCATCCTCAATATCCCCATCTCCTAACTCATCTCCCTCACTATCAGTATCTATTATGATCCCGGACGTACCCTGGTATCTCTTTTGTACTGTAAGGGCTAGAGACGATGATGATGATGATGGTGACTCGTAAGAGGATCTATACCTCTTAAGGAAAGCTGAATCTGACAAGGCCATCACCTCTGTCACTCTGGCTGAATGGCCAGGGGACATGGCGGGCTGGACACGCACGGTCATACGCGCCGTCCTATGATGAAATAAAGCACGAGAAGTTATAGAGGTAGGTAAAATATGGGTAAGTGGATGATCTGGTGACAGTGGTGTGGTGGAATTCGACAAAGCAGGTAAATGGGATGAATCAGTCCTAGTACCTGACGGCTCAACAGCCTCAAACTCCTCGCCTATAAGGGGTACTCTAGAACCTAACGACTGTAACTCCTCTGCCTCAGAGGGTGCCTCCTCTGGCTCTGTCTTCGTATCAACTAACCGAGCATGCCTAACCGCTACATAGGGGTCATCAGGTAAAGGGACGGGCACTCGGGAGCTCTGAGCTTCATCATAACATGTGATAAAATAGTAAGGGTGTAACTATGACCTGTGATAAAATAGTAAGCGTGTAACTATGTTTACAAAATATTGTTACTCAAATTACCAGCATCATTGTGCTTTACATATATAAAATCAACATAGTATTTGAAATTAGGTGTTCATAACCGTATATATATATATATATATATATATATATATATATATATATATATATATATTACGAATGGCAAACAAGCACCATCATGGCTCTACACAGAATAAGCACCTCAGAGCATCATACAATATCTCAACATATCTACTAAGGCTCTCAAGGCATTACGCAATACAACTAAGGCAGCATGGCAAACACTTAGCAATACAACTAAGGCAATATGGCAAACACTTAGCAATCAACAACCATCTGAACCTCAATGCTCGCAAGCATTCTCATACCATAGCACTAAATAAAAGTATGTATTACCCAATACGTATGTTCGAGGTCAACTTATTTTCAGGTGGTCTCACTACTCACACATCCCCCTTTTCCCCTCCAACATAACTTTAGAAAACTACCCCCATCATTTCATAGTCCTTTATGAATTAAGCATAGTTGATCAGGCTATGCGTAATTCAGGGAAACCATGAATTGCTCGGGCTAGTCAACTTTCATCATGTTCGAGGTTTTTACGAAAACTCCAGTTTGGTTATAGTTGCGTTTTTACAAAATTTCCTTTTTATAAAAACCGGCATTCTCTATAACCTTGGCTCTGATTACCAATCTGTCACACCCCGTCAGCGGCGGAAACACAGGAATGCGACGTCAAGATTCACATTGCACAAGATACAAGATCATACCATACATTTGTTTTCAAAAGTTTATTTACAAAAGTTTACAATTTCGCAACCTTGGAAAAAGTCAAACCGTTGCCCTTCAATAAACTCCCAAATGTACTCATCGTTGGTCCCAAATACTCCTCATTACCTTTGATAACAACACACCTGAAAATGATACTCGAAAACGTCAACAATAATGTTGGTGAGCTCGTAGGTTTGACCTTAAACCCAGTTGTTGTGCCAATATCTCAAACGGTTGGACAATTGTGCTATATGACAGTGAATGTATGCAGAACAATCAAGAACCCATGACTTAGCATCCCCGCTAATCATGTACCAAGACCTAGCATCCCCGCTAGTCTTATCACCAGCGCGTACCAACGCTCTTAGGGTCGCAACCCCGATGACATACCACACCTAAAGACTACCAGCTGGAGTATGTTTAGGGTGAAGAACCACACAGAAAGATCACACAGCAAAGCGTACCAACACATATCATTCACATAGCAGTCATAAGCACATTAATTGTCCCAAAAACAAAACCACGTTTCGCACAGTTCAGAAAACAGTTCAAAACACATTTGAGTATCATTTTCCCCCAACGGAAAAACAGTAAAAATAGGGCTACGAGAACTCACCTCAATAGCAACAGATAGCAACCGCACAGATAACCTCTACTCAACGATCCAAACAATCTCTACAATGCACCAACTAGCCTCTACAACGCACCAACTAGCCTCTATAACGCACAACGGTACCCGACCATGACCTAACATCCATTATACCTTATTAACATTTTGTACAAAGTTATCTTATTGTACAAGCGTTCGTCCTTTACTCACACAAAGTTCTCATTCTCTTCGCAAAACCCTTATCTTTATTTTCAAACCCTTATTTTTATTTCTAAACCCCTTTATCCAAATCAAAACATGGTTGTGTGGTAATTACGCAAAACGGCTCAACGCACTTGGCCTAAGTGCAACACTGACACCGAATACTTAAAGCATTGCCAATAACAAAAATGAAACAACCGACCAAACGGTCTAAGAGAATCTGACGAGAAATAAGCGGAAGTTCAAAGATCGAAATTATACGAATAGATATTTTCGCAACGTTAAAGAATATATATAATTAAATATATATATATATATATATATATATAATAAAATAATAATATTTTATTATTTTTGTTTCATTATCGGGCTTAACGGGGTACATATAAAATCTTTACCATCTTTGTATGTCCACGTTCAATTGTTTACCCATAATGTTTATTATTTACAAAAATTTCCCTTTTGTCCTTTAGTCGAGCTGATACAAAATAATCATTCCGCATTAATCTAAAAATTCCAACAAAATGACAAAATTTTATATTTTTAACGCGTTTATCCTTACGTGACCAAAATCGTCCATTCTAAATCATTTTTCACCTCCGTAACTATTATAATCCCGTAGATTCATTCTTAGAAATCCAAACCATTTATTTTTCCCTTCTCGGGTTCGTAAGCCCACAGTTAACCCATTAACTCTTATTAAGTCCAACTTGCCTTTTTAAATAAATTTTAAGTCCAAAAATCCATTATTCACATATTCAAGCCCAAACCAAAACCAAAGTCCAAGTTATATAAAAGTCCAAATCGTAAACTGAAACCCAATAAGCCACATCCAATGGGACAAAACCCAATAATCCATAAGCTCGAATATAAGCCGAACCAAAATAGGCTAAAGCCTAAAATATAAGTCGAAGCCCAATAAGCAATAAACCCAAAAATATAAGCCGAATCAATTAAGCTTTAAGCCCAATGTATAAGCCGAAAAAAAGCCACAAGCCCAATATATAAGCTGAACTAATAAGCCATATGTCCAATATATAAGCCGAAACAAATTAAACCATAAGTCAATATAATCTCGAACCAAATATGAGCCAAAAACCAATATAATATATACCTAAATATGCCGAAGCTAAATAAGCTCCAAATCAATTAAGCTTTAAGCTCAAAATATAAGCAGAACCAAAATAAGCTATAAGCTCGAACCAAATAAGCCATAAACCGAATAAGTAAAAACCAAATAAGCCAAAATTATATAAGCCGAAATCAATATAGGCTATAAGCTCGAATATAAGCCAAAACCAATCATAAGCTCAAACTAATAAGCCATAAGCTCGAATAAGCTCTATATAAGCCGAAAAATCAAATGGGCCAAGCCCAACATTTCTTTTCCTCCTTTCTTTCTTTCGCCGAGACCACAAGCCCAAAAGAAAACAAATAAGCCCTAAATGAGCTTATTTTTAAGCAAGTTTCAAAAATAAGCCCCAAATAAGCATTTATCTCAAAGGTAAATTTACCACCACAACCAAAATATAAAAATGACCATTCCTTGTTTCTTCCTTTTTGTACCCGACGCAAGCAAACACCCCCTTAAATCATTTGTTTTGTTTTCAAATTTTGATTTTCACGACGATCAACTTGTACAACTAGCATTAAGACACTATAAGAACCATAAAAGTACAACTTAAAACAAAATTTAGAAAACTTACAAATCTTGATGTTCTTGGTTCGGTTTTTGACGCGAAGAAATAAACCCAAATCGTTTTCTACAACCCGTAACTATCTAACACCAACCCACTATTGATTATTAACCCGTGTTCTTGCTAAATCTTCAAAAATTTATGTTTCTTGGTCCCTTTGGTTGCTCGTCCGAAATAGAGAGAAAGAAAGAGAGAGATGAATTTTTTTTTGATTTAGGAAAACATGCAAAGTGAATGTTTCTAGTGGTGCCAAAACCTTATGTACAAACAATAAACCAACTAGCTAAAAATAAGCCTTTGTGTTCCCTCTCTTTGTCCCTTACTCGTCCAAGCATCCAAGGAGCTCAGGGGGTCTCATTTTTTTATCGGGTTCTCTAAAAACTTAAATCTCGCTAAATTTAAATGTTACCCGGGTTTAGTTAGTATTTTTATTGCGTTAAAAATAGCTTTTCCATGAACCTAGGTTATTTACACGACACTTGTTCAATTTAAATCCCTTCAAAAAATCATTTAAAACGTTGTCGGTCGCGTCAGGATCAAAAACACGATTTTTTTTAAACCCAACCGAACCTTTCCCATCATTTTTAAAAGTGTTCCATCCTTTAAAGATACCACTTGACACTCTTGACTTGCTCAAAGTTTTCACTTTAACGATCGTTACAATCTTTTATCGAATTTCATGAAAACGCCCATTTTACTAACAACCTCCAAATCACACCTCAACGATTTACGTTTTATCCAACGTTTCACCAACTTATAAAATCTTTCATTAATTACATCTATTCATTTCACCCAAAACTTTATAAAACACCTTTTCAAATTCATTGTTGTGCCGGTACGCGCTGCGTGACGATTTTACTAATCGCGGGATAACTTCCCAGAAAGCACTGGAAAACCACATAACCACTCCAAAACGGAATGACGAAGACAAAGTGATTCTCTTACGATACTTATGACTCTCCTAAAACCCAGTTAAACCGTAACCGTTTCACACAAAATAGTCAACCGAAGTCAACTTTTCCGCTTTCTGCCACTAAAGCTGACAAAATCAAAAGACTCCGATAGAAAATTACAATATTTTATAATACTTAACCCTGGACAAGTTATCGGTTATCACAGTCTAACCCCCTTAAAGGAATTTCGCCCTCGAAATTCAACTCAAATCCTCAATCACACTCAATAACAGGAAAAAAAATCCATTCCTCAACTCGACACACTAGTCCTCTATCAATCTGGTCTCTTCAAGCGGAGTTTCTCTTGATTCCCCTAAAGACTTAGGTCTAAGGTTCAATCCTGATGATTTCCTTAGGATCCGACCCTATCCATCTCACGTAACACAATAGTCTTTCCTACTATCTTATTAGCCTACTTAGTCCTCTCTAGTCTTTTTGGTTACTCAATCTTGGTCGGGCCTCCGGATATGATCCAGACTGCGACGACTCAACAAAATCTTACCACGTTTGACTCATCAAAATCACACAACGGTTCTAACTTGCGTGATTGATACTACAAGGGTATATGTCTCACATAACACAACTCATATTCTACTCTCATAAAATAGTACATGGTTCACTTACCAACATCTACTCAAACTCTCTCCTAAGTAAACCCTACTTGGTTGAGTGCTCTAGGTTCCATTTCCTTGGAAGGATATGACCTTATTCAAAATCTTACCATTCTTTAAAAAGGAAGGTAGTTGGAATTTAAACTTATTCACTGTAACTTTATCAAGTCTCCCGTGACCTCACGGCGTTCCACTTAACTACCTAACCTTCTATCGTATCAGTAAGGTCCAGCAACTTGAATATGTTTCAAGCTCACGAATAACATATGGTAACCATGCTCACAAGCTTTGGGCATATCTATCTGTCCAAGATAAAATACGAATACTACCATTCATTACTCTTTCAAAATTTGTGTACAAATCATCTTCCTACCATAATAACTATGACTTCTACAAGAGTCAACTACCGACTGATACTAATCAGTTCATAACTATCACAAATCGACTAGCTACTTAGATTTGACACTAACTGATGCAACTCAGTATAGTGATATACAAACATCCAAACCAATCTCATACCATTTATGGCTCTCTATGGCCCCTTTCCTGCTCTAAAGCAGCAACACGACCTCTCATCTCCTGAAGCTCACGCTGCATAGCAGCCTGCTGCACTAACATGTCATGAATTATGGTCATCATACCTATCCCATGATGTATCCTCCAATCGGGTATCAACATGCCACTCCTGACCTAGTGTACAGCTCTCTCACATCCCTATCAATATCTATAACTAAAGTAGGTGGTAGCACATCCAAATGCTGAGTATGGTCCTGGAGTATGCTCCTGTGAAGCTATAACTGCTCCCCTACCTCTATAAACTAACCCTCACCTACCGATATGGTGGCTGTTGGGGTAGCCACTGGCGAAGCTATGGGTGATGGAACTATAAGAGACGACGGTGAAACAGGCAAAGAACCTAACGACCACTCAGGAGATAGCGGTGTCTAAACAGGTGCAACTGGTGGATAAACTGGAATATCGGTGTAGACTCTATCATCCTCGGGATCTACCCATGTAGTGAGTGTGGGCTGTCTAAACGCGGATACCTTATCTGCTCCCTGTTGTACCGGCATAGACCTAGAGCTCTGGCCTACCTCATATGTACTAGGTGCAATCTCCTCAATCGACTTAAGGGCACGACGCCTAGCCTCCCCGTATCTAAGACCTAAAGGCTCGCTCGTGGCTGTATCCACAACCGGAACTACATGTTGCTGACCCTCAGGTGCAACCCCCTCCTCCTCCGCTAAACCAAGTCCCTCGCCCTCTAAACCACGACCCTCTTCATCTAACCTATGATCCTCATCACCTAAACTACGACCCTCATCATCTGAACCATGACCCTCATCATCTGACCTCTCTCCCTCATCATCCGCATCCAAACTCTCATCCTCCTCAATATCCTTATCTCCTAACTTATCTTCCTCACTATCAGTATCTAATATGAGCTCGGACGTACCCCGGTATCTCTTTCGTACTGGAAGGGCAGGAGACGATGATGATGATGGTGACTCATAAGAGGATCTATACCTCTTACTGAAAGCTGAATTCGACAAAGCCATCGCATCTGTCACTCTGGCTGAATGACCAAGGGACATGGCGGGTGGGACACGCATGGTCATACGCGTCGTCCTACAGTGAAATAAAGCATGGGAAGGTGTAGGGGTAGATGAAATATAGGTAAGTGGATGATCTGGTGACAGTGGTGTGGTGGAATCCGACGAAGTAGATGAATGTGATGAATCAGTCCTAGTACCTGACTGCTCAACAGCCTCAAACTCTTCACCCATAAGGGGTACTCTAGAACCTAATGATTGTAACTCCTCTGCCTCAGAGGGTGCCTCCTCTGGCTCTTACTCAGTATCAACTAACTGAGCCTGCCTAACCGCTACATAGGGGTCATCAGGTAAAGGGACGGGCACTCAGGAGCTCTGAGCTCCGTCAGCCTGGGTGATAGACTCCGAATCGACATAAGCTGGGGTAGACATGACTTGTGATAACACGGTAAGGGTGTAAGTATCTTTACAAAATATTGTTACTCAAATTACCAGCATCACTGTGCTTTACATATATAAAATCAACAAAGTATTTGAAATTAGGTGTTCGTAACCGTATATATATATATATATATATATATATATATATATATATATATATATATATATATATATATATATATATATATATATATATATATATATCTATAACATATATATGGGGCTAACTATGACTGGATTAATATGAATTAGTGACATGGCGCCACCTCAAAGATGACATGGCACCCACAATTTAATAAATTTCAAAATTATTGTAAAAATTAAGTACACAGCTAGGTTTGAACTCATGACCTATTGTTAACATGTAACAAACTTAACCAACTGGGCTAAGACACAATTTGTTTTCTATTATCAAAAACAATAATAATATGTTCTAAAACAAAGTTACAGTATGGAGATATCTTGTGAAATATCTTTTGATTTTCAAAAATATATTTGGAGATATACTCATAATTTGATTTCATATTTATCAAATCCATACCATATAGAAGATACGTGACTTTTTAATTATAGAAAACCTAATATATACGAACCCTAATACCCAAAACCATCTTTTTCATCACCACAAACCCTAACATCATATTAGTTAATCAGAGTATATCAATGATTCATGTTGATGGATATGACGTAGTGCATTGGAGGAAGTAATATATACTAAAGTTTGTTTATGTGTATATTATATTCTATTATTTAATCAAGCGTTGATGATGATTGTTTTTAATTGTTTAAGTTGGTTGAAGGAATTATTGATTATTATGGAATGATGGTTTATATACGTGTGCTTACTGATTAATTTTGCAAGCTGTTAATCGTTAATGATTGTTGTTGAATGCATGTCAGGATAGATAATCACATGTTACGAAACAAGTATTTGACTATGCTTTTTTAAATCGTTTATGGTAGACATGTCAATAAGATTTTAATTTGTATCTAGGTATCTATTTGATGCTACAAATTAAAATGTTTCGAGAATATTCAATGAAGATATTACAGATTATATTTTTAGCTAAAAAAACTGGTTGTAGGCTATGTCAATATGTTCGTAATTATACAAGTTGAATAACCTTTAATTTTCTATACTGTAGGGCGCCCCTGATCATTGGAGATTGGTGAGGGCTATGGAATCTTCTGTCGGGCTTCACACCGAAGATGACTATGTGGTAACAGTGAAGTCGACACAATGCTCTTGGTGTGGAAGGATCTTCTGCATCATGGGTGATCTTCTTCCCTTGTTTCAACTTAATTACGCTTTCAATACTTTAGTCTCTTTTCACCTGATCGGGAATGGCATTAGTAAAATTGTTTGACAAAGTTATGACTTATTCTCCCTTGTCTGTTATCATGTGTTTGACTTAGTTGTAGTTGTTGCTTAACGGAGCTAGCAAGCGTGGTGCCAAGAACATCCGTGTTCACATGCTTGCTGATGGGCGTGATGTTTTGGATGGTTCAAGTGTTGGTTTTGTTGAAACACTTGAAGCGGAACTTGCAAGTCTCCGCAGCAAGGGCATTGATGCACACGGTTGAAGTGGATAAGTGTGAAAAAATATTCTTGAAAGCAAGTGCTAAAAGTTAGTTATGCAAATATTGGTCAAATAGTTTTTTTTTAATAACCGGTGTCATTCTTTTAAACTGAGCGTTATAGATAGCAGGTTCACGGTTGAAGTGGATAAGTGTGAAAAAATGTTCTTAAGAGCAAGTGCTAAAAGTTAGCTATGCAAATATTGTCACATAGTTAAGGTATTTAAGCAATGGATAATGGCGTATAAGTTATAAAGGAAGAAACATAAGAAACAAGACACGAGTCCCGCTATGGAAGAGTATGTTTGTCTGATATTGTAGTTTCTTAGCCTATCAGGGCTGTTAACTCCTAAAAACAACATAATACCACTCAATGGTTCTCAGAATTATTTCTTATGAAAATATTAATTTAGTAGGACCTTGTCACTTATCTGAAATATCAGGGCTTCATTATCTGTTTCACCTGCAATGACCTCTTTCTGTTTATACATCTCCAATCTATAGTTTGATTTATTTTTTCTAGGTTCCTGGTGGTACAATGAGGGATTCCTTTCTTGTGAATGGTGTTGCATTTAGAAGACTTTTTCATATGCTAGATTTGAGCAGCAAACCAAGAAGTTTTTTAATCCAAAGATCTTATTGTTGAACATTGAACTGGAACTAAAGTCAAGAAAAAGAAAATGCTAGAGATAAGGTAGGTAGTTTTTTATTTGTTTTGCATATTATAATTTTTTCATAGACTTGAGTCATATTTTGACATTATGTTTCTTTCTATTGATAGACTTTCTTATCCATTGCAATATCATCCCATTGTTGACACAAAATGAAACATCATATATGATAAGTTGGATAAATGTGTAAAGAGTTGTGCTAAGATTATTATGCCACGTCTTTCTATTGGTGATCTGGTAACACAGGTGGTGGAATTTTTCCATTTGAAAATCGTCTTGTATTTGCAAATAGAACTATATTGTGGTCTTATCAGTACCTATGCGAAGGCTCAAATATTTGTCTTGAGTGTTTTTTTGTCTTCAGTATTTTGCAGACCGGGATATATTTTGTGCTGGTCGAGTTGCTGAAGATGATCTGAATAGTAATACAGCCGCAACTTGTGGTACTGTGTAGACATTTTTCAACAATGTTATAGATGAGGTAATTATCTTCTTCTCGATACAACTATCTAAATAATAGTGGAATTTACGGCTCCGATTCTTGGCGTTGTCGTCACAAAAGACATCAATTGGCTCTACCGTTGGTTTATGCTCTACTTATCTAAATTATTTCTCAATTTTATGTGTTACAAGTTTGTTGATCTTGTGAGGGTTTTGAAGAAGAACAAGTTGGAAATGAAAGATTTAATATATTTAGCATATGTCCTTCAAGTATGACAGCCACTATTGTTCTCCGAGGTGGAGCTGATCAGGTTTCTCTCAGACCATTAATTTTTTAATCTTATTGAACACATATACTAAATAAGGAGTATGTATTTCTGTACACTCTCTATGTATTTAATATTTTGTATGATCCTTTGTTGGATTAAAAAAAAGCTCTTTTGTTTTGTGTATTGATTTCTGAATATTTGTTTAATTTTCAATTTTGATATCTTAACGTTATGCTTTAATAGTTTATTGAGGAAGCTGAGCGGAGTCTACATGATGCAATCATGATTGTTAGAAGGGCCATGAAGAATTCCACAGTGGTTGTTGGTGGTGGTGCAATAGACGTATGTTTGTGTTTACTTTTTAGAATGTGATCTTTCCACCTCAGTGGTGATTATAGTGTCATAATTCATATATGTTCATCTGCCTTCCAATTCGGAACTCATGTATTTGCAGCATTGTATTTTGTTTCTGTACTAATTTGTGTTCTTTACGGAACTTATAATATTAGTTCAATATTTGTTATCCTTATTAGTTCATATGTCTAGAGAAGTGACATTTGACGTTTTGTATTAACGATATACTCCGTATATCTTTTATGGGACTTTTGTTCTCGATCATATTTTATTTGATTCATACTTATGCAATTATTATTTGATCATTCGGATGACCGTGAATTTATTGATCAGCGGTGTGGTGAATTGCACAAGGTTACATGGATTCCTAACCTGTAACTGAAGGATATCAAGAAGGGGTTCATTACATATAAACATTTAGTTTACATTTCTTTTTGTTGTTAATGCATTCAATAAATAATTTCGTATGTTTATAGTTGATTTATCTTTACTTAATTTTATTTAGGGGGAATTGCATATATACCCACTAAAATTTGAGTATTTGCATATATAAACAAACCCGTCCATCGGGCAGGCCGGGCAGGCTTTGCAACTATGGACTGCTATATGTCACACTCTCAAGAATCAAAAGAAAAAGAGGAATCATTCGGTCAAGAATCAAACAAAAAAGAGGAATGAATGTTCCATGTTTACACAAACACGGCAACAATTAGAACCAAACAATAAACTTCGTCTCAAAAACCAAAACAAACCAAAAAAAGACCAACCCGAACCTAACAGAACCGTTTAATATTGACCAGGCCAAAATACACCCTCCCGAAACTAACTGAACAGTTTTGATCCGTTCATGGCCAAGGACTCGACCCTCGCAGTTATTAACCCAAACTCACACAAACCTTTTATCTAAAAAACTTGAGAAGCGAACCCGCCCGTCGGGCGGGTTACGTAACTAGTATATATATATATATATATATATATATATATATATATATATATATATATATATATATATATATATAGGAATGGGATCGTGAGAAAACCTAATCTCGGTGGAAAACCTAGAAAACTCAAACAGATGCACTAAAAATACTAAACGGATGCACTGAAAAATCCTTTATATAGCCTGAAAAAATTTAGGCATCCGTTTGGTTTTTTCAGTGCATCTGTTTGGTTTTCTAGGTTTTCTACCAAAATATGGTTTTCTCTAGAACCCATCCCTATATATATATATATATATATGTGTGTGTGTGTGTGTGTTGTGGTGTGAATATAAAAGTGTGTGTGTGTGTGTGAGTGTATTATGTGTTGTGTGTGTGTGTGTGTATAATATATGTGTGTGTGTGTGTGGTGTATTATATATATTGTTGCTGTAATATATATATATATAGTCTAAGTGTAACTATATATACATATATATGTATATATATACATATATATGTATATATATACATATATATGTATATATATACATATATATGTATATATATATACATATATATATATATATATATATATATATATATATATACATATATATATATATATATACATATATATATATATGTATACATAATATAAAATATAATATATAAATATATGAAGCGAACCCGCCCGTCGGGCGGGTTACGTAACTAGTATGTATATATATATATATATATATATATATATATATCAAATAAACCCAAGAGGTACGAACGGCAAGCAAGCACCATCATGGCTCTACACAGAATAAGCACCTCAAAGCATCATACAATATCTCAACATATCTACTAAGTCTCTCAAGGCATCATGATATACAACTAAGGCAGCATGACAAACGCTTAGCAATACAACTAAGGCAGCACGACAAACACTTAGCAATTAACAACAATCTGAACCTCAATGCTCGCAAGCATTCTCATACCCTATCACTACACAAAAGTATGTATTACCCAATACATATGTTCAAGGTCAACTCATTTTTAGGTTGTCTCACTACTCACACATCCCCCTTCTTCCCCCTCTAACATAACTTTAGAAAACTACCCCTATCATTTCATAGTCCTTCGTGAATTAAGCATAGATGATCAGGCTATGCGTAATTCAGGGAAACCATGAATTGCTTGGGCTAATTAACTTTTACCATATTCGAGGTTTTATGAAAACTCTAGTTTGGTTATAGTTACGTTTTTACAAAATTTCCTTTTTATAAAAACCAGCAT
This sequence comes from Tanacetum coccineum, assembly GCA_026074375.1. Classification (NCBI taxonomy): domain Eukaryota; kingdom Viridiplantae; phylum Streptophyta; class Magnoliopsida; order Asterales; family Asteraceae; genus Tanacetum; species Tanacetum coccineum. Next base: position 71,838 of record BQNB010004388.1, on the reverse strand, counting down.
TCTCTATAAAGTTGGCTCTGATTACCAATCTGTCACACCCCGTCAGCGACGGAAACACGGGAATGCGACGTCAAGATTCACATTGCACGTGATACAAGATCATACCATACATTTGTTTTCAAAAGTTTATTTATAAAAGTGTATAATTTTGCAACCTCGAAAAAAGTCAAACCGTTCCCCTTCAATAAACTCCCAAATGTACTCATCGTTGGTCCCAAATACTCCTCATTACCTTTGATAACAACACACCTGAAAATGATACTCGAAAACGTCAACAATAATGTTGGTGAGCTCGTAGGTTTGACCTTAGACCCAGTTATTGTGCCAATATCTCAAACGGTTGGACAATTATGCTATATGACAGTGAATGTATGCAGAACAATCATGAACCCATGACTTAGCGTCCCCGCTAATCATTACCAAGACCTAGCATCCCCGTTAGTCTTATCACGAGCGCGTACCAACGCTCTTAGGGTCGAAACCCGATGACATACCACACCTAAAGACTACCAGCTGGAGTATGTTTAGGGTGAATAACCACACAGCAAAGAGTACTAACACATATTATTCACATAGCAGTCATAAGCACATTAATTGTCCCAAAAATAAAACTACGTTTCGCACAGTTCAGAAAAACAGTTCAAAACACATTTGAGTATCATTTTCCCCCAACGGAAAAACAGTAAAAAAATGAGGCTACGAGAACTCACCTCAATAGCAACAGGTAGCAACCGCACAGATAACCTCTACTCAACGATCTAAACAATCTCTACAATGCACCAATTAGCCTCTACAATGCACTAACTAGCCTCTATAACGCACAACGGTACTCGGTCATGACCTAACATCCATTTTACCTTATTAAAATTTTGTACAAAGTTATCTTATTGTACAAGCGTTCGTCCTTTACTCACATAAAATTCTCATTCTCTTCGCAAAACCCTTATCTTTATTTCCAAACCCTTATTCTTATTTCCAAACCCCTTTATCCAAATCAAAACATGGTTGTGTGGTAATTACGCAAAATGACTCAATGCACTTGGGCTAGTGCAACATCAACACAGACTACTCAAAACATAACCATTAACGAAAACGAAACAACTGACCAAACGGTCCAAGAGAATCTGACGAGAAATAAGTGGGAGTTCAAAGATCGAAAATAAACGAATAGATATTTTTGCAACGTTAAAGAATATATATATATATATATATATATATAATAATAAAATAATAATATTTTATTATTTTTGTCTCTTTATCGGGCTTAACGGGGTACGTATAAAATCTTTATCATCTTTGTATGTCCACGTTCAATTGTTTACCCTTAATGCTTATTATTTACAATAATTTCCCTTTTGTCCTTTAGTCGAGCTGACACAAAATAATTATTCCACATAAATCCAAAAATTCCAACAAAATGACAAAATTTATATTTTTAACGCGCTTATCCTTACGTGACCAAAATCGTCCATTCTAAATCATTTTCCACCTCCGTAACTATTATAATCCCGTAGATTCATTCTTAGAAATCCAAACCATTTATTTTTTTCCCTTCTCGGGTCCGTAAGCCCAAAGTTAACCCATTAACTCTTATTAAGTCCAACTTGCCATTTTAAATAAACTTTGAGTCCAAAAATCCATTATTCACATATTCAAGCCCAAACCAAAACCAAAGTCCAAGTTATATAAAATTCTAAATCGTAAACCAAAACCCAATAAGCCACATCCAATGGGCCGAAACCTAATAATCCATAAGCTCGAATATAAGTCGAACCAAAATAGGCTAAAGCCCAAAATATAAGTCAAAAACCAATAAGCCATAAGCCCAATATATAAGCCGAAACAAATTAAACCACAAGGCTAATATATAAGCCGAACTAATAAGCCATATGTCCAATATATAAGCCGAAACATATTAAACCATAAGTCAAGATAAGCTCGGACCAAATATGAGCCAAAAACCAATATAAGCTATACCTAAATAAGCCGAATCTAAATACGTTCAAAATCAATTAAGCTATAAGCTCAAAATATAAGCCGAACCAAAATAAGCTATAAAAGCCAAAACTAATCATAAGCTCAAACTAATAAGCCATAAGCTCGAATAAGCTCTATATAAGCCGAAAAATCAAATGTGCCAAGCCCAAGATTTCTTTTCCTCCTTTCTTTCTTTTGCCGAGACCACAAGCCCAAAAGAAAACAAATAGGCCCTAAATGAGCTTATTTTTAAGCAAGTTTCGAAAATAAGCCTCAAATAAGCATTTATCTCAATGGTAAATTTACCACCACAACTAAAATATAAAAATGACAATTCCTTGTTTCTTCCTTTTTGTACCCGACGCAAGCAAACACACCCTTAAATCATTTGTTTTGTTTTCAAATTTTGATTTTCATGATGACCAACTTGTACTACTAGCATTAAGACACTATAACAACCATAAAAGTACAACTTAAAACAAAATTTAGAAAACTTATAAATCTTGATGTTCTTGGTTCAGTTTTTGACGCAAAGAAATAAACCCAAATCGTTTTCTACAACCCGTAACTATCTAACACCAACCCATTATTGATTATTAACCCGTGTTCCTGCTAAATCTTCAAAATTTTATGTTTCTTGATCCCTTTGGTTGCTCGTCCGAAATAGAGAGAAAGAAAGAGAGATGATTTTTTTTTTGATTTAGGAAAACATGCAAAGTGAATGTTTCTAGTGGTGCCAAAATCTTATGTACAAACAATAAACCAACTAGCTAAAAATAAGCCTTTGTGTTCCCTCTCTTTGTCCCTTACTCGTCCAAGCATCCAAGGAGCTTGGGGGTCTCGTTTTTGTGTCGAGTTCTCTAAAAACTCAAATCTCGCTAAATTTAAATGTTTCCCTGGTTTAGTTAGTATTTTTACTGCGTTAAAAATCACTTTTCCATTAACCTAGGTTATTTACACGACACTCTTTCAATTTAAATCCTTTTAAAAATTCATTTAAAACGTTACCGGTCGCGTCAGGACCAAAAACACGAATTTTTGTTTAAACTCAACCGAACATTTCCCATCATTTTTAAAAGTGTTCCATCCTTCAAAGATACCACTTGACACTCTTGACTTGCTCAAAGTTTTCACTTTAACGACCGTTAAAGTCTTTTACCGAATTTCACGAAAAAACCCATTTTACTAACAACCTCCAAATCACACCTCAACGATTTACGTTTTATCCAACGTTTCACCAACTTATAAAATCTTTCATTAATTACGTCTATTCATTTCACCCAAAACTTTATAAAACACCTTTTCAAATATATTGTCGTGTCGGTACGCGTTGCGTAACGATTTTGCTAATCGCGGGATAACTTCCCGGAAAGCACTGGAAAACCACATAACCACTCTAAAACGGAAGGGCGAATCAAAAGTGATTCTCTTACGATACTTATGACTCTCCCAAAACCCGGTTAAACCGTAACCGTTTCACAAAAAATAGTTAACCGAAGTCAACTTTTTAGCTTTCTGCCACTAAAGCTTACAAAATCAAAAGACTCCGATAGAAAATTATAATATTTTATAATACTTAATCATGTACAAGTTACCGGTTATCACAGAATTGAAGTTGTGTATTTTTGTTTGTGGCTGCTCTTTAGGAAGAAAAGTGGTGGTGGGTTTTATTGATAATAATAATAAAATGAGTTATAAGTAAATAAATAATAATAATAATAATAATAATAATAATAATAATAATAAAAGTATGAGGGTAACTTGGTCATTTCACTATTTCAAACAGTCAAACTAACAGAAAAATGAGTTAAGGGGCCAAACCCGATACAGGTCAAAACCATAGGGAGAGGATCTGTTAAAATAGTTTGCCAGGGACGATTTTCGTTAAACCCGACAAACCACATGGACGATTTATGCAATTAACTCACTCAACAATTAATAACTTGACAAAAAATGAGATATATAGTACGATAAACCAACATATGGGTGAATGTAGACATCACCTACGAATCATAACCATAGTGACATGGTACGTGATAAATTGAATGGATATTTGATTATTGTTAACCTTAGCCTTTTCGACTACACAGGCTAGTACCTCGCGGTAGAATACACGAGGTGTGGTTCAGGTGACTAAGGGGGTCTATGTGCATGTTCTTCAGAGCTTTTTCACTTGCATTTCACAAAATGGCTCATCATTTTGGTCACAATGCCTGCTGATTGCTAACATAAAGAGCTTGCATTAGGGAACACTCCACTTAGATAACACTCTTTTTGTAACCCAAAACACTCGAAACACAGTACCAACTACCGAACAACCCCATTGAATCACCCAGGCCTGATCCTACCATTTGGCTTTCATATTGTCAACATTCATCTGAAATATTCATTCTTACAGTTCGTGCTTTAACATCATGAAAAAACAAAATCAAGCCTCAACTATAAACTGAAGTAAAAGACGCCACAACAGTCAACCATTCTAACCAAAGAAAAACGAGAAAAATTTTACCAGCAATAAAAAGACCAATCAAGAGAACAAGGTTAAATGATTTTACATGTTTCAAAGCAACATTGAACATATACAAACTAACCGCAAATGCTTTTTTACACCAATAAAGATTTGGCGATTGATTAGTTTAATCCATGAAAGTAGGCCTCAACTAGAACACTGTCACATACATAACAACTAACCAATAGCGAGCTTGGTTCTTAATCCTAAATGAACAAAGAGCTACATTAATGAAGGGTAAAAAGGTACATTTACCTTAAACCCCGTGATTCTCTTTCTCATTTGTTGTTTGTCTCGGGTGCTGACGTGGACTACTTGGAGCCGCATTATCATTTTCCTTGGAAATGGTAGAATCAGTAGATGGTTCAGAGTTTCTGTCTCTTAAAGGTGGGTTAGCATTAGACATTGCGGATCTCATAGCTCTCGGTAGCCTAAGAGGGGTGTTACTCGGTTCGGTAGTGCTGGTTTCTTGTTTTTTGGTAGCTTCTGGTTCTTGTGTTTGAGAGGAAGGTTGGTCTGATGCCACTGGAACAAGTTGGATTGCCACCGACTTTCGCCATTGCTTTCTAGCAGCAGTGGGTTTTGGTGCATTTGATTTGACCTGCAAAAGTTCATAAAGTTTGACTTGTTACAGTCATTCTTCGCAAAAATAGCATAAAGGTATAGTCTGACTTTTAAAATCTAACACACTCGAAATAGAATAACAGTAGTCAAATCAAACGTTAAACTACTATTAAATGGTAATGGTTATATTGTACCTCTTTTGAGGATAAAATGGGTCGTGTCAATGGCCCGAAACACTAATCGTAAACATTGAGTGAAATAATTACAATAGTAGGTAAAGTTAAGAAATAAGGAGTCTCAAAATTCTGAAATAACTGATTTAAAAGGATTGGCCATCCAAATAAAATCTTGCAAATTTCAACCCATATATTTGGCTCGGCTTATTTGACTTGTTTCCTTTCTAGTTACTTTTTTATTACACCATTTGAAGCGTAAGATATCACATGCAACCCAAACAGAACCATTTATAAGAAAATGGATAAAAATTGTCAAAACTCTAGTTTTGAGAAACAGTAAATCAAAGAGAAATACTTACAATTTTATTGTGGATGTCAGACAGTGGTTTTCTTTTCGTGTTCTCAATCTCTGCAGGCTTGTCAGATAAAGCAGCCTGAAGAAGCATCGCTCCTTGACTAGCAAGCTCACTGCTATTTTTGTCTGTGTCCTCATCATCTAATAAATTCACATTATCGACGGTAACAGTTGGTTTTAAGTCAGAATCCTCGACCGAAACCGGTTCTCGGTTACTACATTTTTTAGGATGACACCCGCAAGACGCCGAACACGAACCATTAATGACGCGGCACTCGCATTTACTTGTTTTGCAAGAAGAGTATTTACTGCAAGTACAACAGGTACCAGAGTGTGCTTTTTGAATCGTGGTTGTGTTTTCTTCGGATGGTGAAGTTTTATGGGTTTCAGACTCAGTATTGTTTTCCATAACAATTCTGGAGTTTCTTTTTTTAGCAATTTGTATCTTTTTTCGTCCCATTTCGTCTTGGAAGTCTTCTGAATGTAGCCATTCGATGTCTTCTTCATCTAAGTCTGAATGTTCTGATTCAGATGTGTCCATGTCTTCTAATAGCTCGTCCATATTTCCACTACCACCGTAGAAAGCTATTGAGTTCCGGAGTCCCTTAAAGAACAAATAAGTGTTATTAGTTCCTCAGAACACATACACATTACCGGTTAAAACTGTTTAAGATTGATAAGGGTTGTTATTGCAGGGTCGTAATGACCATTTTGACCAGCGCTCTTGTTTTATAAATAACTCTTGTGTTAAAGATGGTTACAATGACTACATCATTATAAAAAATAAAAATAAAACAAATCTTTCGGAGGAAAGCATTGGATAAGCCATAGCAAAATAACGACAACTGGCCCATTTATATAAGTAAATAGGTCAAAAGTGCCAGCTCTAACTGCAACCACTGAAAAAGCTTGAGATTTTAGCAGGATGAACGAGAAGAAAAGTACCTTAGGTCGCAAATCATACGCATGCCCTTCGACATCCTCCATCACAGTCGAATCTCGATTTGTTGACATTCTCTTGAAGCTCTTTGACATAAGCTTCTGTTGAACAAGTGAGCATCATAAATATTAGAGGTAGCAAAATGGGGTGGGTTGTGTAACATGTAGATTTGTGTGGGTCATCATCAACGGGTTTGGGTTGATTTAAACACATTTTCCAGAAGAATAATTTAAACAGATAAATGTTTTGGAAAAAAAATGATCGTGTCATAATATGACTGAAATAAAAATTTATTTCATTCCCAAGTAAATGGGAAGAAAAACATGACTTTTAACTGCAACTAGGATTTATTCAGTTTTATTTATTCATATTTTAAAACAAAAGAAAAACATTATAATGTGAATAAAAATAAAGCACGAACATTCAATTTCTCCTGACGAGTGAGCTCTGCCTTCTGCATATCAACTTGTCTAATCAAAGACACGATCTTTTCCTTCAGACCTCTAATCTCTGAGTCTTTCTCTCTACAGGCAACTTCTTTATCCCACAGATGGCACCTTCAGAAACGAGAAAAAAAGATATTCAATCAAACTAAAAAATTATCAAACACGTATCCATTAATATACTTTTTTAATCGTGTACCTTGATGAAGATGCCAAATTGAACAAATTGTTCATGATGGTTTTAGCATCAGCAAGCGAACGAACATGATTCCAGCGACCTTTGCCACTAAAAGCCCGTTCTCGCTCTTCAGCTTCTGACAATTGTGAGGCCATTGAAACGATTGTGCTGGATGATGTGGCAAGCATGTTCTCAAGAGCGTATATCCTTGAATTTCTGGCACCAGGCGACATTGTTTGAGAACAATGACTGCAATACCCCCAAGAGAAAGACCCATTAATCAAAACTCGAAAGAGAAATTACATAGCTAAAAAACCAACTGTGAAGCTAACAATGACATTAAAGAAAATGAATTTAGCAAAACCTTAACGGTATTTGCTTTGATAAATTTGCTTCATCCTTGAGCTCAGCGACCTCCTTAGCCATTTTTAACCTCCTGGAATTTAAAAACCATAACAATAGTTCAGCCAAAAATTTAATATTATATAAGAACATTTATATTTAATAGGGTTTTGTAAACTTACTCTTCTTTTTGACGCTCATATTCGCAACGTACTTCATGCACACGCACAGTTACCTCAAGTTCATGCTCAATTGCTTTCAACAGTGCCTATTTAATAATATAAGGTAACATATTAACAAAACAACATCACTTGATATGCAAATACAATTTATGTAATTGATGTATTATACTCAGTTCCCAGCTCGTTTATTATACCTGAACTCCAGGGCCGCTGCTACTTCCTACACAAGTAAAGATAAAACATGTTTGCAACATTACACATTTAGGATATAAAAAGTAACAGATAAAACATGATTGGAAATATTAATTTAGTGAAAGTTTACCGTATGTTTCACGGGACGTCTTTCTTGCTTCCAATACATCCTTTAACCGTTTTGTAGCCATAGAAGCTTCCTCTGTCTTGCGTTGCAGAACCTAACAGAAGTACGGTGATATTGGTATGCAGGTAATGACAAAATAGACTATAAAGGAAGTAAAAGAGATGACAAAAGCTGCACTGTGTTATAACTTACCATTTTCTGCCTTTGATTCAAAGCGAGTAGCTTATGCATCTCATACTCATTCCTTCTTCCCTCTTTCTTTAGCTGATCATACAAAAAATAAATGTGTTACATAATATGTTTTTGCCCTTCTTCAACTAATAAAGTACACGTCTATATACCTGAAGTACTTCTTTTTCCCGTGACGCCTTCCATAATCTAAACTGCTCGGATTCTTGCTTTATCTTTTGTTGTAATTGTACCTAAATTTTCATGAAACAGAAGAAAAAAAAATAAACATGGATTTAGTAGAAGCTATACGATTGGTGTAGCTTAAAAGACTTCTTCAAAACAGAAAAAAAAGGACCTTCTGTGTTTTGATCCTATGAATCTCGTCCTGGAGTCTCTTTGCTGCCTCGTCACTCCTTTGTTTTTGTCGTAGCAGTTGTGCTTGAGCATCTTGCTTCTTTTTCAGTTCGGCAACCTGAAATCCATACATATTATAGAGTTATTACTCTAAATGAGCAAAAAAAATTACACCAACAAGTTTTTAAGTATCATATATTAGTTGCTTACTTGTCCAAACCTCGTTTCAACCGAGAAATGGTTTCTAATATAGATTATATACTAGGTCCATGAGATTTGGAGCGATATAAAAACTATGAGTACTCAAAGCACTTCCCGTCATCATCTCAGTACGTTATTGAAAGATTTATTGCATCAAGTTTTATGAGTAAATTATCCATGGAATCTAATAGGTCACGACAATTTATAAATTTTTAAAAAGCCAAACTCTATTAGTAACAAGAAATCTACCATGGCTTGAATTAACTAAAAAGAAACCTACCTCCAACTAGAATGAACTTAATTCAGTTTTTAAGATAGTTGGCGCACCTGGGATTCTAAAAAGGTCAGTTTCTGAAGATAATTTTCCTTCAACTTCTGGGTACTGTCGTCGGAGGTCGAGGAAATATTCGCAAGATTGCACCTAAGTTGCTCAATCTCTTTCTGTCAATCAATCAGAAATATAAGTGAGCAAATTTACACTTTTTTTGCTTATAATCTCAGAAGGATTCGAGAGCTAAAGTGGGAAAAACCTGCAAATTTCTCTTTTCTTGTTCCAAGTCCTGAACTTTCTTCTCATAGTGTTGCTTAAGAACAGAAGTATCACCACCCGCAACCCGCTTCATTTCAGCCTTTTATGTAATTAACAAATGTGAGGAAAATATATTAGCAGCTTCTATGTAAACTTCGATCCACACTTAAGACTTATTAGCTATAAATACAGAACAAAGCTGTGTAATGCAAGTAAGAACCAAACATTCACCTCCTTTTGCTCTAGTCTTTTGTCCAATTCTTTAAGCTCGTTATCAAGTTTCTCTTGCAACGAACAATGTTCTAGCTCCTTCTCTTCAACTTCAAAATTATCTGTAAACATGTATGATAGCAAAGTTCATTTACTGGAAATTAACATGAGCAACGCTATAATGGGGTCAAAGATATTACAGGACAACAGCTTACCAACAGCTTCAGCAGTTTTAGAATCGGATTCTGGGAACAAACAAGTTTTTGCGTGAAGAGCGTTGTCATCTAAATCCAAGTAATCAATTTCAGTCCGTTTTGAAGTATTCAATCTTTTCGAGCGAAGCAAGTCTCCTTCTAATTGTTGAATTCTTGACTTATAACTTTTCAACACGTCAACATCCTGAAAATACTTTAGATGATCAGAATTCTTTTGTTGATTTAGTTCACCACTGATAATATAAGACTAAAAGCAGAGTTGTCAAACCTTATTTGAGTCACAGTCAATCTCATCCCATGGTTTACCGTCACGAGCAGATTCAATTTTCAGTAACAGCTTGTCTTTCTCAAACTAAAATAGCAAAATCGCTTGTCAAAACTGGTTGATCGAGCAGCTTATTGCAATGCAGCATATTTGTAAATATTCAAACATAATAATCAAATTACAATCAACTCGTCTAACTTACTTGAGCATCTGTTGCTTGTTTGGTCAAATGTTCAACATTGACTTGATATTCCTGTAGCTGCTTTTGCAAGTTTGTGTTACTTGTCTCGAGCAACGCTATCTTTTGTTTCAGTATCTGACAAACAAGCGACATATTATTAACTTCCACGTCGATTTGCATTAAGGGTGTACGTAAAGAAATTAAAGAATGCCTCACTTGAAGTTCTTCAAAAGGTGTAGACGCATCTCCTTTCACATAAAGAAGTTCAGCCTGCAACTGTTCAATCTGATTCTTCATCATTTGCATTTGAGCAGTAACTGGATCACGATTTACCTGCATCATGAAATGATATGATTACAATTTACGACACGGTGGCTGATCAAATTAACGTCGTATCAAACTTCATGGAAAAATCAATCTTACAATTGCTTTGTTTTGTATGTTACGAGCTCGGTTGGCATACTTCAACGTATTGAGGGTTTCTTCAGCATTCGTATCAGCTGGACTTACACACGCTGCATCAAACAAAACAGGAAACGTAATATTAATTAGACTAACGCAATTGATCACATGTTATAAAACCGTATTTCATTGCAGAGATTTAACATGAAAAAGTTGTATAACATCATACCAATCATGACTGTCTTGCTGTTTCCACCAAGCGAATCCTGTAGTAGGCGGGTTAACTTGCTGTCCCTGTAAGGAACATGCCCTCCTTCTTTCCGCTTCTTATCGTCACCCAGTGCACTTATTACATTGCCAAGAGCTAGCAGACCTTTGTTGATATGTATGCCTAACAACAAATGGAACAATTATAAACCTCTAACTTAGATATATTATCACATACAGTAAGCACAAATCTCTTATTACCTTCTCGTAAGCGCATCCCATCAGCTCCCGTCTTTTTTGCCCGTTCTGACCCAGCAAGATCAACCAAATGAAGCTTGGCGCTTAGTATATCATCTCCACCATCATCATGACCTCCTCCACTTGTTACTCCAGCAATTCGTTTTTGCTCCATTGAAATAGTAAATATGGCATGTGATCGACTGAAACATAGAAATCACATTTACACAAAGTTAACAGTACACGTAAAAGTAACACAGAAGATAATAAGAACATATAGCCATGCATTATATAATAGACCTCGATTGACTATTCATATTTGTGCTTCCAGTCGCCCTGCACACAGACCCACGCAACAGAAACGACGCCATCTCTTCTTGTGAAGTGACTTCAGCTTCTGTTACACCAGCAAGCGAGATGCCACCGGTAGCTGTTTCCCTTATCTGAATAGGCGCCCGAGACGGCCCCGTACCCTTTCCATTCCCATCAGCTTTCAAATAACCCGTGTTACTCGATTCTAATAAATCAAATACTTCTTCCTTAAATATCTGAAACACGAATATACATGATCTCAGCAAACACAAATTTACGACGGAAACAATAAATGCAAAATTTATTTAAATTCAATTTAAACTACCTCAATAAATGACACTCTGATTAGGTACTCGGTATTCCCTTTCGTCTCCTCAACATGTCTAAATATCTTTTGCATAACTTTAGGAATGATTCCATTAGTAGATTCCCCGTTATAATTAGTCCCCATTGTGTACGTCTTACCAGACCCCGTCTACAATAAACGAAACAAAGAAACATATAAATCACGACCTTAAAAACAAACAACAATCACTACTTATCTAGGGGTGTTTGTTTAAGTTTTTTTTTTGGGCTGATTAGCTTATGAGATTTCAGCTTATGTTTCATAAGCTCACTTTTTTCATGCTTATTTCAAAACTTGTAGGCTTATATAAGCTAATTATGTCATAATAAGCTCATATTAATAAGTTTCAAATACGCCCAAAAAACGAGCTTATGAAACACAAGTCGAAACCACATAAGCTAATTAGGGCCAAAAATAAGCTTAAACAAACACCTAATCACGAAAATAATTATCTCCTTAAAGCTTATTTCTGGGGTTATTAGCATATGTGGTTTCAACTTATGTTTCATAAGATCGTTTGTAGGCTAATTTTGAAACTTATAAGTTTACATAACCTTATTATGGCATAATAAGCTTATACAACATCCATAAGTTTCAAAATAAGCTAAAAACAAGCTTACGAAAAATAAGCCGAAACCACATAAGCTAATTAAGCCCAAAAAAAGCTTAAACAAACACCCCATAATCACAAAAACAACAACTACCTGTCCGTAAGCCAAAACAGTGGCATTATATCCATGAAAAAGCGCATCCACAAGCGGCGCAACACAATCATCAAAAATCCTACTAGAAGTAGACCCCGCCGTACTACCGTAAACGTAATCAAACGTAAACGAATGCGAGCCAATTTGCACCTAATCAATCAACATAACAGTAATTAAAAACTAATTCGGGTTAAAATTAGTGTTTAAAATTAGGGTTAGGGTTTATGATTATTATACCTGAGGCTCACCAGGGGTGACGCTGATACAGTCGGAGCATCCGACGAGAAGCTCGGGCGTAACTAACGGCCGAACGTTGACGGCGACTCGAACCGATTGAGATCCATCCGTTTTATCCATTTTTGAACCAGATTCAAACCCTAGAAATGAAAAAACAATGATTAAAACTGATTAAAGTTTAGAATTAATAGATCGATTGGATTGTGATTAGTGATTACCGTTAGGGTTTTGAAATGTGTGTGTGTTTTTGAAGGTGTGTTTAGTGTGGTGTGTGGATTGCATTTAGAGCAGAGAGGGCGAGAGTATCCAGTGGATATATGTAAACAGCACCCCAATGTAAAATACAGAGGGCCGGTTGTTTGGATTTGACATTAGGAATGGTGTTCATCCCTTTCTCCTCCGCGCCCCCTCATCCCCCTCCTCCCTCTCATGAGATGTGGAGCTACTACTATTTCAAACTTGTCATGGTTATCTATTTGGCCTAATGGACCAAACTCGATTAAGCTTATTTAAGTCAGGTAACTCGGGTTAATGGATTTTATTCGAGCTATTTTGTTTAACTTTTGTTACATAAGAAAGGACAAATGATCTTTGAGATATGTGGCTTTTGAATAGACGAAAAGTTTTGCCCTTTTGATGTATTTGGCTTCACAATAGGCAATTGAAATAGCTATATTCTACATCTTATTTTGATATTTTCAACATAAAATCGAATTAAAGTGTCTTTGTATCTCATAGTAATATTTGTGAGGTATAAGAATTTGTGTATATCTCCTAATGACAAGAGATACTTGTTAATCCTTTTAAGTAGAGAGACGGTGTAATTTTTAATTTTTATCTAGGGATGAGCATGGGTCTGGATGCGGTGGAACTGGAACCATAACCGATGGATCCGAGAACCGAATTTTTCAAAAAAGTAGGAACCGGGAACCGACTCAAGACCCTAAAAATCTCAAACTCAAGAACCGGAACCGGCGGTTTTGGTTCTGGTTCGGTTCTTCTTGGTTCCGGTCCGGTTTTTGGTTCTGATCCGGTTCTTTCATTCTTTTGCTCATCCCTACTCCATTGTTTTGATAATGATTTTAATGGATAAAAGCTTAGGGTTTAAGGTGTTTTGCTGTGTTTTTAAAGTAAGCTACTAGAGTTTTTTATAGTAAGTATAATTTAGGATTATTTGCCCCTAATTTAAGTATGGAAAAAATTATATAATTTTAGAATATATCACCCTAAAAGGAGGAGAGATATGAAATTGCCCCTAATTTAAGATTAATTGCCCCTGATTTAAGTATAGGAAAATTACATAATTTTAGAATAATTGGGTATTCGGTTCTGGAACCGAGAACCGGTGGAATCGAACCAAACCGACCCAAGAACCGAAAAATCTAAAACTCAAGAACCGGAACCGGAACCGCCGATTCTTGTTCCAGTTCAGTTCTTCTTGGTTCCGGTCCAGTTCTTGGTTCCGATCTGGTTCTTTGGTTCTTTTGCTCACCCCTATTTTCATCATAGTGAAAATGCATATTTCTTTGTCAGTGGTTTTTTACCTTATTGGGTTTTTTCACATTAATTTTGTGTGTTTACTTCAATCTGGTGTCACTTTTCTCAACAAGTGATATCAAAGCTAAAGTTGGGTATGTGTATAGTTATTTATCGTATGCTTTGTGGTTGACACTAATAATTGAACCCTTCATATCAAAAGATACGTAAGATTATGCTCACTCAAAAGGTCTTCGTTACTATTATTATCAAATAATGGTTTTGTTGAAAAGAATAATGTGATTGTAGCTATGACAACGAAATCTGAAATTGAAAAATCCAATGAGAGTAAAATCTCATTGTGAAATCTAAATATGAAGGCTATCCTAAGAAAGGATAAATGCTTAGCGGCCATTGGTGAAAGGCCAACTGAGGTTACAAGTGACGGTAGATGGGACGAGATGCATGGAATGCTATTGCAAGTCTTCACTTGGCATTAACACGTGGGTTTTTGTCAAATATCTATCATTTCTTTTAAGGATTCATATGACATTTAATCCGTATCTATTTGCACATTTAAAATCTCTATATATGTTTCCTTTCATCTGATTGATATTCGTTTGCTACCCTATTTAATAACTTCATTGAACCCTTTGAATTCGTTTGACATATGCTTCATTTGACATTGCCAGGATATGAACTCATTCGTATGTTTGAACATGACATTATGTGGGCATATTACTTCAATATGCTATATGAACCCTTTGATTTGTTATGATGCCCGAGCTATTAACTAACCATAGAGGTACCATGGTTGCATCACTGTCTGTGGTAGTGCGATCACTCCACAAAGTCCCCATTTTTGTGTGCTTTATTATGCACTTGGCCATATTAGATATGGTTTTTATGGGGCATATGGGTGCATCCTAGGGTAATATGAGTTGGATATCGATATGACTTGGTGGATGATTGTGTTGTGCCAACACCCCGTCGCACATTTGTTTATGTATGGTACATTTGGAGTATGCAACTCTCATGTACAATTTGATATGACATTTATATGAATTTTGGTCTATGCATGTGACATGCGTTCGACATATGTTTCTAGCTTGTGGGGAATTCTATATTATTCGTTTGACTAGCTTTTTCGTTAAACTCATATGAAATTTGACATCTTTGTTAATAAGGTTATTACGGTTCCATTTGTTTATTTATGCCTACTTTATTTATCTGTTTCGTTTATATATGTTCACTAAGTTATTTAGCTCAGCCGCATTTCTTTTTTTCACGGCAGGTAATCAGGGAAATTTGGGATACGAATGAAGAGTGCATAGGAGCTCATATTGGACCATCTTGAAGACTAGTGTATTACATACACACTATAAGTAGTTTAGGCATTGGATTTTGGATTTATTTCTATCACAAAATTCATTATGTTCTAGAATTTATATTGCCTTAGTAATTGGTGAACTTTGTTGTGTCATTTAGTTAATAAAGTATTTCACTTGCATTTGTTTTGCTTCTGTAAGTGTGACATTCAACCCCTTTTTGTAGCGGCGTGTATTATGTTACATAAAGGCTCGACAATTTTTAGGGTTTTGGATAGAAGTTTTAGGAAAAGACCGAGTGCGACTTTGATACCATATTATAATAGGTATTTTCTCATAAGGGTTAATAGACAAATATTTTACTAAAGTTTGCCAAAATGTTCGCTTAATTAAATTAATTAATGTTAAAAGTGTAGCAAAGAAGGTTGACTATAATTATAGTTGAGTTTTATTGTATGGGTTGATTAGAACCTTAAAGAAAGTCATACCCAGTCGTTACTTGGTCCCAAGGTGAGCAATAGTATATATAAAAATAAAAAAATATAATAAAATTATAATTAATTGATATGATAATTTAAGTGTAAATATAAATAATGCAAAGTTGCTAACCATTTTCCTTGCCACGTCGATACTTTGTGGTTCCCACCCCATTTAAATTGTATTGTTGCACTCTTTTTATATAAAACTCACTCACCCGTTTACCAATATTATTATCACCTACCTCCCAAATAAATTAGGGTTTCAAAACCCTTTTTCTACGCAGCTCATTCTCTTCCAAATCCCAATGTCAATCACAATTCTTTGTAGTGTGGTCCATTAGCAAGGTGTCGTACCTCGTGACACAATATAACACTGGAAGAAGATTTCTTGGTTGCCCTAATTATTTGGATCCAACATTGAACTGCAACTTCTTTAGATGGGTTGATGGGCCAAATTGCTGGTATCAAGCAAAGATGTACGAGAACCATTTGACTTCTATGAATGCACAAAAGCAAATTGTTCAGTTGAACAACCAAACTCTTGACATGCCTTATAAGGTATTGATTGTATAGCTTGTTGGGATGGTTGTCATTAGGTTTCTATAGTTTTTTAAGGTGTTATGGTAGGGTATGATTGAGTGTTGTTCTGCATTAATTGATGTATTTAAGAAGTTTTTGCATGTTAAATGAAGATTTATGGTATTTTGATGAAAGTAGTATGTTTTCATTGTAATGGTTGTTATCTGTTGTAAGTCTTTATCAAGTAATGAAAGTAGTATGTTTCCATTTGTTTTTGTTGTTAGTAGTTGCTAATTTTATAGAATTTAGTCAAACATAACATAAACTGCACAAATTTTTTCATAAGCATGTATTCCTACCATTGCTAACGTTATAGAATTTAGTTACAAAAGATTGGCAAGTATACTACAAAATCATCATCGTACAAATTACAATGTCTTTTTATTAGTTAAATGACTCATATACAAATGTGCCTAACATGTGGTTGGCCGTTTAAAGTATAACATAATTTCTACTCAAGAGAAATTACATCATCTTCAGTCAATCTTGGTCGTGTTTCAAGTTTCTTCTGAAGCTCATGTGTTTTATTCTTTCTTATACTCTCCTTCTCTACACTAATTTATGTTGCATTGGTATTTGTTCGTGCACTGGTTCTTCTTCTTGCAATGGTTCTTGGGATGCCAATGGTTGTGACTCAGTCAATGGAACTATAGCTTGAGACTGAGACTCATCATGGATCCTAACATCTTATGGTGTAATTCCAATGGTCTAAGAATACTCATACTATCTTGCAACTAAAAAAAACAACATTATTAATCATGTATAATGTTAATGTGTATAAGTGTTAAATGGATAAATTGCAGTGTGTATAAGTGTCAAGTGACTTAAACCTAGCATAGTCTCTATATCAATTGGATCCGAAGAAACACCATATCATATAGGTCTAATTTCATTAGGATACATCCTTGATCTTGATCCATCTTCTCTTCCACTACTTCTAACTACTTTTCCATTGATTGTCCTTAACCCTCTACTTTCAGCTTCATTAGTTGCAGACTTAGTGGGACTATTTCCAGGATGACTATTACCCCTACTCCTCATACCACTACCAATCATCCTCATACCAACACCCCTCATCCTTGCACCATAACTTGTAGACATCTCAAAACCAACAATTGGTGATGATGGCGTGGATGCCTCTATTGTAGACTTCTTACCACAAATTGTAGACTTCTTACCACCTATTGAAGACACACTGTGACAATCTACATTTTCAGATCATTTTACGTCAATAAAATCAAAACTATTTACTTTGAACCTTTACGTGTTTACTTTTAATTATAACCGTAAGTTAAGTCATGTAAACTGAAATCAACAATTAACGTAAACCGGCATTTAACCAATATAAGTTTACGTCAAATATGTGTTATATAATTACGAATATAATTTATAAGTTTTCATATTTTATTTTTCATGTTTTACGTAAAACGCTTACGTTTTGCATTTTGAACCTTTATGCATGCATGTAAACCATACCACCTCTCCATACTTAACCAAATACATACACTTATACCATTATTTAAAATTTAAACATTTTCCCTCCCCGTAATATATAAAATCAGCCACCCTCCCCACTATTTCCAATTCATATTATATAATTTTGATTATCCTTAGGTTAACCATGCAAACACAACATCTTATGGTTAGAACCAAATAACAAGCAACAACTCATTTTTCCTTTTTTCTTCCCATTCCTACACCACCAACATGTCTCTCTAGTGTCACTTCATGTCTTGTTCCCTTATAATAAACAAGTATTATTAACCATACCTAGTTTTACTACTTAAAGGACTAACACACATCACATAATTCACCAAGTCAAAGAAAATCACATAACTCTTTCTTCTAGAAACTTAAGAATCGGCTCACATAAGAAAAACCAAGAAGAAATTGTTTTTGATATTTTCCAAGAGATTTAGAATAAGTTCTTAAGGGTTTAGTAGTAATCAAACAAGTTTTAGGGTTTGAATTACGTGTTAAGCTAGTCATTTTTGCCATTCATCATCTCCAAGGTTCATAATCTTTTCCATACTTTCAT
The DNA here is from genome assembly GCA_026074375.1 of Tanacetum coccineum. Lineage (NCBI taxonomy): Eukaryota > Viridiplantae > Streptophyta > Magnoliopsida > Asterales > Asteraceae > Tanacetum > Tanacetum coccineum. Next base: position 53,382 of record BQNB010004388.1, on the reverse strand, counting down.
TCTATATATCTTGCTATGAACATCTTATATATCATGTTTTATCACCAACTAGTTGTATTTTTAAATGATTCATAAAGAAAACAAGTAAATGTCTCATATATATATAAATACTTGCAAGAAAATGTTAAATAAAATATATACATAATCATACACTTGAAATAATTATTTTTGACATATTACAAGTTGCTTGCAAAAATATATGTGTTGTTAATTTAATTGGTAAATTATAAAATAGCTTAATTAGTATACATTTTATTTCATGTTCTTTAACTTTTAGTTAATATTGTGAAAGTGTTGGATGAGATTATGATAGGTTGGATTTGTGGTTTGATGTAGTAGTGAATGGAGACATGTTAAATTAGGCCTTTGGGAAAGTTGTGGTGATTTTCGGATAGATTCTGACAATATATAGATTATGTCCCGAAATAGTTCGAGTATAATAGGTGTGTTAAAAATATTTTGACAAGTTAAAACTTTAAAAATATGATAGTACACCTTCTCACGATTCCATGGATATAAAGAACGTAAAAATCGACTTTAAAATGAAAAAGTTAGGGCCGTATAAAGTTTGACGAAATATATTTATTTTTGACAGCTTTTGCATAATTAAGGGTCCGTTTGGTTTGTAAGCGGGTTTAGATTCGGGTTTGGATTTGAGAAATGTATGAAAGTAAATAAGGTGAAAGAAAATTAATTATAATAATATATATTATATAAATTAATTAATATAAAATATATGTTTAATTAAATAAAATATAGTAGTGAAATGAATTAGCAGAATGATTTGCGGATGAAATTTTTCTCTGAATTATTAAATAATATATTTTATTCAAAGGTTTAGTCAAAACCTACCAAATTGGTCTGTATTTAAATTTGGAAATTAAACGACGCGTGTGTCCAAAAGTGATGTTACCAAACAATTGATTTGGTACATCTTTCATCCCAAACCACTCTATACCCGGATACCAAACACGTACTAAACATTCTGGTCAGATTTTAAAATTGAGGTTTTGACCCCTTTAGGGTCAAAATCGGCTAAAGTGTATAAAAGAAAACTTGTTCGGAATGCTTTTTCGGTAAAATAAGGAACGTTTCTTTTGTCATGAAAGTCAATAACGAAGGAGTTACACTCCGATGAAAATGAACTATTTTCCAGAAAGGTTAATAAATTTGATGCACACATTTTTGGTAAACATAGTTGCTGTTAGGAATTTATATTGGGGTTTTCGAGTGTTTTCGGACCCGTTTGAGCTATAAAAACTCTAGAAAATAATTTAGTAACACTTATATAATATATATACGCGTAGTAAACTTTATAAATATTATTTTATAAACTAATTAGACTATAACTAAATTGATGTTGTGAAAATAATAATCGAGCGAGATAGACTATAATTAATTTTTGGCTATTAAAAAATGTTACAAATATGTATACTTATATATTAAATGGCGAACTTGACGAAAACATTATCTTGACTTATAAAACTAAAACACAAACTATTAGGTGGTGATATAACATTATAAAATACATCGTTTCATTTTATTTCACTTGCATTATTCCTAAAACACCTAAATTTAAATAGTTTGCTTGCCGAATTGTAGTGACTTAATTCCTTTGTTGATTTTCTTAAAGAATTAATACATTTACCGAGTTAGTTTAAAGCCCCGCTTTACTTGTTTTATCACTAGTTTACAAATCTCGGGCGAGATACATGACTTTGTTTAACATTGGACTACAAGTACACTTTAAACTCTTTACGTAATTAGGCCTAAGCAGCTATAACCATTGTGCCCACTATCAAGAGCTATCCATTAACATAGTGTAATCGACGAATTTACTCAATAGATCTATTTGGGATTGACATCCACGACCTTTTAAATAACTGCTTACTAGTTTCGGAGGACCGAACAACAACGACGTATACCATGTCGAACTTTGGATGTTGCGGGTTGAACATCTACTCGGGCACTTTTTTTTTGCATTAATTTGCATACATACAATGTTGTAGCTTCAGTGTCATGAGCTTAGTGCAATCGTAATTACTTTTTATGATATTGTATGTGTTACATCATTACACACTTTGAAATCTTGCGGTCCAACATTATTACTTATTAAAACCCTTGAACTCACCAACTTTATGTTGACACTTTTAAGCATGTATTTCTTAGGTGAATAAGCTGCTTTGACGTTCTTGATGTGCATTGGAGTCCATACTTTTCAAGATTTCATTAACGGGTTTCTACTTGCATATAAACTATCTTTCCTCTTTGTATTATTTTATGTCTTTCATTTTGATGCAAACTTATGGGACAAATGTCATAACTTATTTATTTTTAATCAAATCAATGAGGTTATCTTTCAAGCAACTCATTTAGAGGTCGTTTTCTTATATCTTGTGTTATTGTATTATGAAGTAATGCCCTTGGTTACATTTTCGCTGTGACATATTTTGAGGGTGTTACACACACTTGATGTCTTACTACCCTTGGAAGACCTTGTTTCACCTCTTGCAGATAGTGTGGGAGTACTGATACCACAGTGGGAGTATTGATACCACTTGCAGACATAGTGGGAGTATTGACACCACTTGGAGATCTTGTTCTACCTCTTGCACACATAGTGCGAGTATTGACACCACTAGCAGACCTTGTTCTACCTGACATAATGGAGTATTAAAACCACTTGCATACCATTATTCTTTTGGTGAACAAGCCATTTGATTGTGTCTAGTTGCACCACAAAGCTGACAATGATTAACCCGGCCCTTTCTACTTAGCTTGGACCTATTACCATCAGTTTCAAAAGCATTTATCTTCTCTTATGTGGTGGTCTTCCATGCATTCTTCTTTTGATTAGAGGTAATGGCTTTTGATAGGATGTATAAGGCCACTGATCCATTTCATTCATTCCCTTAATGTAATGGTTGTAAGCAGACACAAATCTTTCATTTCCACGCCATTCAACCACATACTCTTTATGATCTCTATGTAGTAAGTATATTGATGCAAACCCATGATCACATGGAAGACCAGTCAATTGTAAACCCTTGCAAGTGTATATCCTCGACCTGTCATTTACTTTAAACCCCTCATACCCATTCCTCACTTCAAAACTACTCTCACCACTTGGTACCACTTTCCTGTTCTTACAAAACTAAAAAAAATGTTTTAAGGTTAATGTAACTAATAACGATAACAATTATTCCTAATATTGCTGCAAGCAATACATGTGATGATCATTGAGTGCTTCAAACCTCTTCAGAATGTTAGGACAAATTACATCAGCCCGTCATATTTTTCCCTTATCCTTTGCATTATTTCCATCAAACCAATCCTGATGTCCTCCAACATGTCGATTATGGGTTTTCTTCTTGCCTCAACTATAAGTGAGTTGAAGCACTCACTTATTCCATTTTCAACTGCATCACAAGCTCTGTTTGTTCTAAAATAAGCTTTACTTCAGCTTTCAGGATTTCTTTCCATAAGATGCTTGTGTGCTTTTTTGCTGATATCTTTGATTTCTTTCATTACTTTTTCAAACTTAGCAAGATATGTTGCCTTAGTTGTTTTTCAAAACAAACTCCTTAACTGCACACCAGTGAACTTCTATTCTAGGTTTATGCTAAAATGTAATGTGGACCGCAAGATTTTTCCCGTGATAATGCACAGATGCAAACATCATAAATGTAATTACGTTTTCATAAGCTCATGACACTTGAAGCCTCGACATGTGAAGTGCAATATAAATTGCCAACATTGCCTGTGATGATGTTTTAACCCACAACATCCAAAATCCGACATGGTATTCGTCCCGTTGTCTGTAAAACATAAAAATGAACTCTTAGCTATTTCTAAAGGTTTAAACTAACCTGCTCAAATCACGGTTGTCACATTTATAACATTCGCGCTCACACAAATTAATTGACAGTTCATGATAATGGGCTCAGAGGGTTATCGCTACTTAGGCAAACATGTAATCATGTAAAAAGTGCACTTGCGTCCAATCGTAAAACACTGCATGTTTCTCATCCAAAAAGTTGTAAATCATTGATTTAGTAAAACATGGGGCTATGAATTCACCTTAGTGAATAAACTGAAGTATATGAATCAAGTGAATAAAAACGTCACAGATATGACCGAATGCAACCTAATTAAATATATGCCGTATAAGTACCATGTACTTTGAATAACTAATACCACATATAATTCTATATAGTTACATCACCACCTAAAAGTGTTTGTTTAATTTATAAAATTAAACAATTTAATTTGTACTTGTAAAATAAGTGTTCATGTATTCGTGTTCGTAAAAATGGTATACTTGTCCAACAATTCGTTATTTGCCAAAAATACTTGATGTATTATTTACATAATTTCATTATATAAATAATTTAATTATTTGAGAAAAATAGTATTTATAAGGTTAAAAACGTTTATAATGTCACTTTTAATAAAAACGTCGTATCTTTCTCGTTTTAATCCCGTTTTCATCGTTCTTTACATGTATGGATTCGTATTTGAAAAATCTAATCAAACATTACATTTATTATATTCATATTTACTATTATGAACAGTAACAGTATGTGTAGATTTATAAAAATATTTTTTTATAAATTTTAATTGTTGAAATCGTATATTAATTGTATCTTATTCGTTTTAATTTGGTTTTTAGTGATTCTTATGTCCACGGCTTCATAATTAAATTTTCTATCATCTAACATAGTCCATGTCAACTGTATGTTTCTATAAAAAATTAGTTTTTATAAAATTACTTTTATAAAGTTACTTTTGTTTATTTTATTACATAAACATGAAAAGTCATAACTAGTTCATTATCCATTGGTTTTTCAAGTTTCTTACTTTTTTAGAATCCTCACAACATCTACTTTTATAGAAAAATATCAAATAAATATCTCAGATTAGAATTTATATAGTTTTTATAAACTTAGTTTTATAAAAACACTTTTATACGCATAACCTCGTAAAAATCATAACTCCTTCGTTATTTATCAGATTTTCAAGTTCCTTACATGCCTACGATCCTCATGAGATTATTATTTTTATAAAATATAAAATAAAATATTAATTAGTTCGAATGAACATTAGCAATTAAAATATTAATTAACTTATTTTATACACTTTTAAACTTTATAAAATTACCACAAGTCTTCTAATTTATAAATTTACATCCATGGTATATAATTCAAGTCCTCTATATTGTGTCCATTATAATAGGTCCATATTGTCTAAGAAAATTGTCGCACATATTTATTTATTTATCTAAACTTTATAAATAAATAAATAATCATAATTTAACAAATAATTATATAAATACTCCATTGCTTGTAAATCCTTGTTTTAAACATATTAACATATTTTAAACATTATCTTGTCCACAAAACAAAAGTAATTCGTGTATACATATACATGTTTTTATTTTATAAACTTCATAAAATAAACCTAGGTGATGATTTAACTACACACAATTATATAATACATAAAATGAAAGTATTGAAAAGATTAGGGTCTTAGGTAAACCTTAGATGAATGTAGGATGAATGATGAACAAGATCAAACCCAACCAAGAAAACCCTAATTAGAAAATTAGGTTTAGAAAACCCTAATTTTCTTGAAAACCCTAATTTGAAACCTTCCTTGTATAAACCCTTGTATAACCCAAACCAAGCTTCCAAGACACCTTATATATGATTAGTAATGACCCTTGTATGCTTGTAACCCTTGAGAAATGAAAACTATAAAAGTTTTGTTGGTGAAAAATCCAAGCCGTGGGCTAGGAGGTTCCAAGAGAGAGTATTTGTGTTAAATTTTGCTTGAAAGAGTTAAGTGTGTGTATACTTCTACTTTTTGGTTCCTATTTATAGCTAAACATGTATGAATACCATTTTAGTGAAACCAACAAATGGTTTTGAGTTGTTAAGGGTGTGCATCCGGTTTAGGGTTCCAAGAGGACAAGGAAAAGAATTTAAAACTCACTTAGGGCTTGTAAGAATAGGGACATGTTTTGGTTGGAAGCTTACTTTGTGTAAGAATGAAATGACATGTCTTACATGCTTGCTTCTTGTCCCCCCCCCCCTTTCCTTCACTCTATCCGGTCACAAGAAAGAAAAGGGAAGACCAAAGTGATGTTATATTGAGGGTTTGATCCATTGGTTAAAGGTTATACTAGTTTATTCAAGTTAGTGGAGGTTTGTTTGATTTAATTCCAAGTGCATGTGTATGTATACATAATTTTTGTCTAGAGGATGTATAGGACAAGATCTTATGAGGTTTTTGAGTATTATGGGTATTAGTGGGTATTTGTTGAAGTGTAGGTGGGTTTATGGTTTGCCATGCATGCAAAAGTGTAGTTTTATTGCGTTACGTAAACGTTTTACGTAACCAATAAAAATAAAAAGTGTAAAGTTATAAATTATCATTCTAATAAATTTATAACACTTATTTGACGTAGACATTTAATTGTTTGATGACTGTTTATGTTAAATGATCATTTTTAGTTTACGCGATTTAGCTTAACGATAAAAATTAAAAGTAAACGCGCAAAAGCCTAAAATTAAATAATTGAATAATCAAAGTCGTAAATGACCTAAAAATGTGAAATGTTACAACTATGATTAATTTGGTAAATATGTTTTGCATATATATATATATATATTGTGGCGTTTTATTATATATATATATAACTAGGCAAAAATGATTTTCAAAATTAATATGGACTAAAAGTACATGATTAAAGCTTATTGTATGTATATTGATACGTACACTTTGACAAATCATGGACTATATACGTTAATTTTGTAATTTTCTTGCAAACGTTCTATAACGCATGGGTTTAGTGGTTTCCGCAAGGGAACCTGCGACGGAACAACGCAAGAATAAACAATTTTACATAAACATTTTTACAATATTCAAAGTAAGTCGTAATCGTTACTAGGGTTTGATTATTTCACGTGGGGAATTAACCTTATCCGTAGTAAGATCACTTATACATAGAAATATTATAAACATGGTAACCCTAAATTTTATAAATGGCATGTGATTTATAAAATTATGGGATTTCTATTTATAGAAAGTTTTTAAAACAAAATTGAAAAGTTTTAAAATAACTAGTGTTATAAGGTTGTATGCATACTTCCTTATACACAATTTTGATAAGCTTGTTTTTTATCAGAATATTTATACCCTTAAAATTAAGTCGTTTGCCATCCAAGTATGAAATCACTTGAGTTTGTTTTTTACTCTAAGACAGTCCTAGGTGAATTGCAAAACAAGGTAATATAACAATCGTATGGTCAGATATGAGACTGTAAAATTACTAATTTTGTATTAGATGACTTATATCGAGTATGGTTGGTCAGACCTTCGATCTGAGGCATACGATGGGGTTAAATATGCTACTTGACATTATAATTCGGGATTATATTGCCTTGTGCCACATAATGGCTAAGAGTTGCACATGTTGGCAATTATCTCCCGTATATTACCTTTTGAGTTATACCATTTCTAGTAGATCAACTGCATTAATGGTAGAACGTCAAGTTGGATCTTAGACCCTTATAAAATTAATTGTTTATTATATAAACATGGGTAGTTAATTTTTAAGGGATGAATTATCATAAAATACTAAAAATGATTTGTAAGTTCTTTTAATGTATTTATGCAACGTATACCGTAAACAAAGGTTTGTTCTTACTTGTGGAAGAAAAACTGTGTCTATTATCCTTAGGAAAATAAGACTATTTCCTATACTTTTCACTTGCAAGAAAAGTTATAATAGGAATGAAAGAATTACCCTAAATTCTAACCAAACTCATACCAAACTTCATGTTAAGTTAATTGGACTTCTTATTCTCTCAAGATTGCTTCAATATCCTTTTTCGGTTTTGAAATCTTTGAATCATAATAAGAAACTTGGATAACTAGAGAACTAGTGTATATAGCTACCAAGAATAAAATATCTTGTTGTAAACAAGACATATTTATGAGGTTTGATTGGAAGACAGAAATATGACTGCAATACTGTAAAAGGCAATAACTAGAGAACTCGTGTCTATAGCTGTTTCCTTAAATCAGTAAGAGACGAGGCATACCCTTGAGGTAAAGTGAGCGGATAAAGGAGGAATTGCATGCTAATTTTTCAAGTTAATAAACAGCTAAGATGGCTAGACCTTGAACATACTTTCTTGCATATCTAAGTACTTGCTTACTAGCCTATGTGACTCACATTAGCAATAATGTGTAGATATTCATTAAATGGAAAGATAAATTGCAGTTACTTTCACTAGTGAAGGAACACTCATAATGTTGTGAGATCCAGTGGGAGTAATGCATTTTATAAATGAAAATAAAAAACTTGCAATGTTGTCAAATTTAGTGGGAGTTATGAGATGTTTCCTTATAGGCATCCTACTTTATTTATGGCTTGGCTTGAAATAATAAATTACTTTCCACATGTGAAACATCTTCATTTAGTAAAGAGTCACTGTTTATTATCCTAGATAACTTGTTGCCTTTGAGATATTGTGTAACACCCCCATTTTGACAGATATGGCAGCAGAAGCTAATCTGGGGTATTACTTCATAGTACAACAGTCATAATCATAGAAAATGACTCAAAAGAGACGTTTTGGAAAAATTTAGTTATCATTCATTTATTCATTAGAGTTTTACAAAAGGAGGTCCCAAAATCTACAGAAAACATAAAGTTGAATGATAACAGTTTAGCCATCTTCAGTCCATGCCACTCCGCGCCATAAGTTGCTTCAATTACCTGAGATAACATGCTTAAAAGGGTCAACACAATGGTTGAGTGAAATCCATAGGTTTTTAATAAAATAGTTGAATAAAAGTCATTTATAAAATCAAATACCGAGAAGACATACTGAGAATCATTATTCACATACATACTAGATGTCATTACGCGCATCAATACTAGGAGTCATTACCCGCATACATACTAGGCGTTATTGCCCGCATCAATACTAGGTGTTATTACCCGCATACATACTAGGAGCTATTACCCGCATACATACTAGGAGTTATTGCCCGTATCAATACTAGGTGTTATTACCCGCATACATACTAGGCGTTATTGCCCGCATCAATACTAGGTGTTATTACCCGCATCATACTAGGCATTATTGCCCGCATCAATACTAGGTGTTATTGCCCGCATCAATACTAGGTGTTATTACCCGCATACATACTAGATCACATATAATTTTAATTTGTATAAAACAAGTTTTGTAGCAATGGAACTATATCATATATATAAAAAAATTTAACTAGCATGTATCTCCCCCAAAATATTTATAAAACGGTAAAAAGAGGGGCTATGGAAATCACCTTAACAGTATAGGGAAATCTGATTGATAGCAAAGGTATATGAAATGAAAGTAACGGCTTCGTCACACGCAACCTGGGGTAATATGTCAAGTCTTAGTTTGATTATTATGTTTCAAAACTTTATAAAGTATAATGTATATCTTTGATTGAATTATTATGGAGTATTGTATCACCGTTCGGGCCATCATAATTCAGAGGTCATTCAGTAATCGTATTGTGAGCTAGAAACACTTTAAATCGTAAAACCCAACCAAATCAGTCGAACATAATACCAAGTCGAACCCTTAATATGAGCTCCTAGTTTTTTGATACGATATAGTTTGGGACGGATTTTTATAAAGATATACGATGATGAATTTTATAATAGTTATAACATAATCGGTTTTAAGCGTTTTGCTCAATAACTGGAAATGATAAGGCACGTCATGGTAATTATATTTATGTACTTATAAGGTTTTGAAATAATCACATTTCTATACTTTTTCAAAATGTTACATTTTAGACCCTTAAGAATGAAAAATGGCAAAATATACCCTTGGAGTTTTCACTTTTACAAGTTTGGTCCTTCTAGTTTAAAAGATGTACAAAGTAAACCTTGTATTTTGGAAAGTGACATAATAGACCCCTATAGTTATAACTTTGATAAAATGACATTTTCAGTCCCTTTAGTTATAAGTTTCAGAAAGTTACGATATATACCCTTTTGCATGAAAAATGTATCGTTTTTAGTCCAAAATCCATAATAATGATATTTTTCAATATGAAAAGTAATTTACAGGTTATAGCTTATTAATATAAGCTAAAATATGAAGGTTTAACGTAACAAAAGTTCAAAATAATGATTCGTTAAGCTAGAAATCAAAACGGGTCAAATTAGGGTTTTAAAATGAAAACGCGCGGGTTTTAAGCTCAAATTCCTTTAAGACTTAATAAAGTACTTATAATATTGTTAGATAAGCTTATTAGGATAGATTATAACATTAGTTTACAAGTTTAGCTTATAGATTAAGCAAAAACATGAAATTAGGGTTTCATGAGCTCGGTTTGGATCAAAAAGGTAAAACACATATGTTTTTTAGTTCAAAGTTTTTAACAATGGTTTAAGCATGATTATATGAACATTATAAGAGTATGAAAATAGAATTTGAGCTTATGGAACCTGGTTTTGAGCTTATAGGTTCGAAAAGGGGTCGAAATGGGGACTTTTAGCTTTGTATGCCTAGAATAACAACTCCAGGGCTTCAAGGCTTGGTTTCTTCACTTTTTTCTGATCTTGGGACTTCTTAAGACTTCCCTTGATGTTCTTGATCAGACCTTGGATTCCATTGATGGTTAGAAAGAAAGACTGAAGGTGTGATTTGAAATGGAAGGGCCCTTTATATAGGTGCGAATTCACCTTGGTGGCCAAGGAAACTTGGTGACCAAGTCTTGGACATGTGTAGCAGCTAGGAGATGATGTGGAGAGACTATGGCATGAGTTAGCAAAGCTATAAACTAGCATGGAGGTGTTGGAAGGTTTTTAAGGGGTGTTTGGGTGTTCAGCTAGAAATGGAGCAACAAGGATGTGATGTAGCTCCTTGGTGACCAAGTATCTCAATTGAGGTGCTTATAAGCAGCTAGGGGCTGAAGTAGGTGAGTCATAGAGGTGTGTGGGTGCTTGGTTGGTTTTCAAATGGGTCATTTTGGAGGGAAATTGGTTATCGAGTAGAACTAGGGTTTGAATAGGGTTTTTAAGGTTTTTCTTTGAGATAGGTTTAGGGTTTAAGGTGGATTAGGGTTTAGGATTAGTGTTAGGATTGTAGTTTAGTATTTAGGATTAGTGTTTATGGCTTAGTTTTAAGTTTTAGGGCTTAGTTTTGATGTTAAAGTGAAACTAGGGTTTAGGATTTCGTTTTAGGGTTTGAGCTTTTTAAAACATGAATTAGGGCTTAGGATTAGAGTAATTAGAGTTTATATGTTGTACATTGAGTATAGTATATTGTACTAAAGAGGTGGTACAAAATCTAGAATGAAAATGGTGGTAAAATGGCTATTTTGAATGTCATGCTTAATGACTTGTACATTGTGCTTTAGATGACTTGTACATTATTTTGGAGGGAATTTATATTCAAATAAGATGTTATATTACTTGTACATTTGCTTTATTAGCTTGTACATTAACTTTGAATGTTTACATTACCCAAAATTAGGGTTTAGGCATAAACGTTAACGATTTATGTTCATTTGATAATAACGTTGTGAAAACTACGTTAATTAGATAACGTATGTGATAAAATAGATAATAGATCATTGACTTGGCATGTTATGGTGTTTGCTTGACATAAACATAGGTAGAGATGGTATGGGTAGGTTGTGTGAGCTCATTAATTTTAGTGATGCAAGTTACATTGCATAATGAGATAAAGCGAAAAATTTCCCTATTAAAAGGTGATCATAAATAATACAGAATAATACTTTGGCAAAAAGTTGGGTCAAAATTTGGGGTAAATTTCGGGTTGTTACATCCTTCACCCCTCCACCCCTTACATATATATATCTATATATACGTATATATATACATAATATATCTATATATATGTCTATAGATATATGGGATTTTTAGAAGGGTTAATTTTATATGGATTTTCATACATTTTTTGTGTTTGATTTTTAGAAAACGCACCGTACAACCAATATCTATGCATCATTAGCTATGTAAAAGTACAAGAAAGTTTTGATTTTGAAGACTTACCAAAGAGGGTTTTGAAGACGTGATCGACACAAAACCAAACAACCCAAACATTGTTTTTTATTAACCCACGCCTAATAAAATCAACCCGTATGCTTAGATCTTCATGTTTTTGATCAAAGTTGAAAAACAAAAATGTGTGTGTGTGTGTTTGTGTTCGGACGACGCCAAGGAGGAAGAGAGAAAACCAAATGAAATTTGTTGTTTGAAAATGAGATGTGTGTGAAAATTATGATGGAAGAATCTAGTTATTGTATCCTTAGGGGACATGGTTCCTAAAATCTAGCCTTGGTGTCCCCTAGGTGAGTTTGACCAGATTTGGGATCCAAAGGGATCTCGATGTCTTCGTTTTGTGTCGAATTATCTTAATACTCAATGTTCGTGATTCTAAAATGTGACCCGAAAGTTCCATGAATTTTTATTGAGTTCAAAAACACTTTTACATGAATTTAGACTATTCACATGACATGTTTTATGTTTAAATTGCTATACTCAAGTATTGATAATTATGGTCGTGCCAGAATACGTCGTTAGACATTTTTGAGCCATTTGCGGGACAACTTCCCATAAAATGAATCAATTAAGATTGAAATTTGATTAAAGATAATAATTGTTTGACTACCGTCAACACGGTAACTGTTCTGACGGAAACAGTAAAAGTCAAAAAGGCAAAGGACTAAACATAGATGTAGAATACTAGTTTTATCTAAACTCACAATCAAATAAGCAAAGAACTAGAGAGAGAAAGGAGGGATGAACACTTCTAGAGAGAGAAAGGAAAAAAAGGAAAATATTAGATTAGCAAAATGTGAAGTGAACAATCAACCCTCTTCAAGGTGTGGAGAGGGGTATAAATACAAGCCTAGTGGCCGGCCATGAACCCTTGATGGGCTTTCCATGGGACTTTGGCCTTACTAGCCTTTTTTACTTTCCAAATATTACTTTACGAGCTATCTAATGTTACAATGGAAGTGACCGATACTTTTTGAATTCCTAACAATCTCCTCCTAAGGGAGGTCAATCCATTTTACAAATACTTAAACCTATCATACTATGTAGGTCTTCAGTCTTGTGCTCGCAGACTTGATTTCATTGACTTCATCTTGTGAACATGATGTAGTGATCTTTGACTTTAGGCTTTAGCTTGATTCTTTAACTTGACTTGAATATGATCTTTAGCTTCTTGAAATCATCAACCAAGCATAATCTCTTATCATCAACTTGTGATCTTTTGCCATCTTGTGTACTTGTGACCTTCGGACTGACATGCTCATACTTTTCTTGATTCTTTGACTTGAAAGCTTTAATAATGCATCTTTCTTGAATTTCTTTAACTTTAACACTTCATCGCTTCAAGAAGGACATATGATATCAGATTAGCGGAATTCTTGAAGCATGTACTTGAGCTTTCATGATGTCTTTATAAATGTCGGTTGAGTATGAGCATACGGCTATGAATCTGACTCGTCCTTGTCTCGGTACTGCCACCATCGGGAATACCTGCAGGTTTAGGTTAGTGATAATCAACAGATATGGACGAGAGTGTCTTTATCACTTCGTTGAATACGGTTGCAATAACTACGGTTCCCTGTTGATCAGTATAAATACTGCCTGTGATCAGATAGAATTCCAAAGAATCTTCTTGACAGGGTTTCGCAGCTGTACTAGTCGTTCTTATTACCGGAGCATCTCAAAGCAGACAACACGGTATGAGTGAACCAGGAAGTTACTATCTCACCGATTGAAATAAAAATTAATTTGAAAAATCAATCGACGTGTCACTTGCTAAAGTGTTTTTGCGACACATCGAGAGTTTTAAGCATTTCAAAATTCATCAATCGTCAATTCATATACTGGAACAAGTTTGATTCATGTAGAATCGCACCATTGTTTCTTTACAGTTGTCACAAGCTTGATCCTTATAGAATCTCACAAGTCACCTACCAAGAGCTTGTTTCATGTTGGATCTAGCAGGATTTTCATTGTCATTGTGATTACATTTGTATCACTCTGATGTTCTGGCAAGATCACAAGGATAATGCGTAGGACTCTTGAGATATTACTAATTTTCACAGTGTGTGAGAAACCAGTTTATAATAGATAAGTTTCTTAGTGAGATTTATGGATGATCTCTTTTGGCTCTAGAATCAATAGTATACCTTTGGTTTTAGTAATCAGAGGCTGGAGCAGACTGCCACCTTTTTAATACCAACTAACTCGGAGTGAGAAATTTGATAGAAATGCGTGTAATCTTAGTGTGAAATGAAACAAGAGTCTGTTGAGAGATCTTGAGTGGCTAGGGAGGGTTGTGCATAGCGTTACTAGGTCCATGACTATCTTTAATACCAGACAACAGCTTAGTGTTTCTAACAGTTTGTGTATTGACCCGGTTTCTGCCTAAGTATATAGAGGGCTTCTTTCTTTTCACCCTTTATCCTTACATTTCTTTTTTATTCTTCAACCACTTCAGTGCTTACTGAGACTTCCTGACTAATACCTTGTTGGGTTTGTTCCAGTATTAACTCCATCTCAGTCGGCACTCTTCCCTTATTATCACATTTACTCCTTTTTTATATCATACCTAAGGACTTCTACACTAACTAGTGGATTGTCCCTAGGTAGATCCCTTCGGTTCTGGCTGGATCATAGGAACGAATACCTAATCTTAACCACCTTATAACTCCAAGTAATTACAAACATGGTTGGTCTTTTGGTATTATTCTCAGCCTTAAAATATTTGAAAATATCAATCAAGGTACTTTGTGATATAAATTAAAACATTTCATACCTCGATTGTTTTATTTTTCAGAAATTGCTCCCCCTCAACATGTGCATCAATATTCGAAAATGTTTAGCACATGAAGGTTGAAGCTCACACTTGACATCCTTAGTCATATATATTAATCACATTTTCTCCCCTTATTAAAAATGTTAAATCTTTTAATATTTTGGATATTAATTGATTTAAAATATATATGCATTCGGGGAGAAAAATGTTCCGATTATTTAACAAGCCGTATTAGGAACATTTTAATGCTCCCCCTCAATTTTTGAGGGTATATATGGTGTTTGAGTACGTTAATTTGAATTTTTTTGAATTTACTAAGAAATTCTTGAAAATTCGTACTCAAACACTATATACGCCTAATAATAGTCTACACTACTTATTCACATATTCACAAAATTTATTATATACGAGAGAATGACCTGTAACGAGATAGGACAACATATGATAAAGTCATATGGCCCGTTCAAGCAGTCTGAAGTCTTCTCTGTATTCTCTGCCACCAACGAACTTCTCTAAATTCTTCATCAATCTCCTCTCAAACAGTTGTTGATCGATCGCCTTGATCATGATGCGGGGCCTTTTTCTGTCCAAGTTACTCCATCTTCTCTTTGGCAGGTACTCCATTCTCAGGTTGTTAGCAATATCATGAAGCACATTTCTGACAGATGTGAGCATCCCGTCACAGAACTTGTAGAGTTCATCCGAATGCATCAACCTGTTTCTCTTGTACTTGTCTAGATAGATGATTCCTTGAGGGTTCTTGTATGCAATGTATGGGGTCATTTTGGAGATGTCAGATATGAAAGTCTTAGGCTTAGTGAGATTAAGCTTCTTCTGGTAGCTTTCGACTCCTAGTTAAGGGTCTTCCACCCGCTTAAGAATGACAACGCATCTGGTGAACATTCGCAATGCCACATTCAGGTTGAATATGACATCTTTCTCTAGGTTGGAGAGTTTCTTTTGGACCAAGAGAAGCAGCAAGTTTTCAATATCACGCAGATTAAGTCTTGGGAAGTCGCCTTCTATGAACTTGTATAACTTCTGATCATCTCTTCGGATAATAACCTCCTCTAGATACATGTAATCATACCACTTCATAACTTTAACATGGGTTACTGCAATGATTATTCTTTTGGAGAACACATCATGTGTGGATTTCATGTTACTTGTGTAGCCATAGGACGATTGTCGTTTAGGACCCTAGTGTGTGATACCCCACATAGCATATTTGTCATAAGCTACCTTTACTGGACTCCATAACGTTGAAACCATGTCTTTGATGCCTTCAATATTATCATATTTAGCATCCTTGGTTTTTGTTGTAGAAGTTTTGTATTTCCTGCTTAAACTTCCACCTTTCAGATATTCAAGGTCGTTGTTGAAGAAGTAGTCAGCAGGAACTACTTGACAACCTTGAACTTCAATCAATGGCAGCTGCTTGCTAAGGCCAAATGGATATTCATAGCCTTTAGGGTTGTTCCAATCAAGTCGATCAGTTACAACTTTATTACACTCTTTAAAGTGATATTTAAGTTCCACGAAGCTTTTGCAAGAGCCTTTAAAAAGGTTGAAAGCAGGTCCTACCAGAATCTCTCGTGTCAGATTATCAATGATCAGATTGTGCATGACATATGATGAGAAGTTAATAGGAGTGCTCATCAGCTCGTCGAACGAAAGTGGAGGCATTTTTGCTTGAGCAATTCTGCTTATCCATGTTTGAGGAGGTCTATATTCATTAGATTGTCCATCATTACAAGTAGGATCAAGAGTCGGATGTCTCTTAGGTTTCTTGAACCAGTCATGCTTTGAAGCTACCTTGACATTTGGTTGGTCCTTAGTGTCACGTAACTCACCTCCTTGATCTTGTGGCATCACGGTGTCTGCATCCTCAAACACTGGTTCCTCTGCTTGCATAGACTTGCCAGATGATTTCAGGTAAGACTTTGTGCCTTTGGATGAGCTGGATGTAGAATCTTTTGATTTAAAGCCTTTTGGAGGTTCAGTATCCTTGCTCGTCTTCTGTTTCTTCAACCTTTGGTTTGATCCAGCTAGAGGGTCTTCGTCTTTGTCTTTATCTTCACGGTCTCTTTTTAAGGAATACGCTTTTCCATTTGATGAGAAGAGATTCTTGTCAAGATTGTAAGATTTGACCAGTCCTTCATAGAGTTCTATGTGTTCTGGGGCAGCTTGATACGATTTACTTTTCTCTATCTTATTGTAACCTTTGCCCTTTTTGCGTTCTGAATATTTCATTTTAGTCCTTTGACTATTTGACTTTTGTCAATTTATTCAGATTTTGCACCGTGTTGACGGTGGCGATTTTATGAGAATTATGGTGATTTATGGTTTATTATGATTAATAATCCCTTTTGGAAGGTATTATTGTGTTATTTGTATTTCGGGTGGTTCGACCCGTGAATTTTGAAAAATGCCAAAAAACAAGTCCTGACACATCCGTTAATGTCCAAATAAGTTTTGAAGGGTTTAAAGTGTAAATATGTCATGTAAATACTCTAGGTTAATGGAAAAGTATTTTAAGGTGAATAAAAATGCTAATTAACTTTGGGATAAATTTTACGGTTGAGTTTTACGAGCTTTTAAGTGATCCCGACACGAAAAAAGAACCCGAACCCTCCTAGGATTCTTGCCGTGGGATAGAGTCTAAGAGAGGACATGATGGCTTTATTTTAGCAAGTTTTTCTAGCATTGTACACATTATATTCCATTTTGCAAGCAACACTCCATTCATTCTCATTTTTCATTTCAAAAAAAATAAAACACACACATAGGTGTGTGTGTGTGTGTGTGTGTGTGTGTTCGTCCACCACCTCCACCACAAACCACCATATATTTTCCAACTTTGATCGAGAATGTGATATTTCGGGTTGAAACGAGTGTTTTGGTATTTATTTAAACAACGTTTTGGTTGTCCGGTTTATGTCGAAATCTACATTTTTAAAGATTTTCTTGTAAGTATTCAAATTTAAATTTCGTTTGTCCTTTTGGGTTTATCTTGATGCATAGATGTTAGTTGTACAAGTTGATCGTTGTGAAAATCGATTTTTGGAAACGAAATGAATAAAAGAGGTGTGTTTGGTTCGTCCTTTAAAAAAAGAAAGAATGGGGTTTTTGTAGTTTTGATGTTGTGGTCATGATGGTTGAATAACATATGTTGCTAGATAGCTTATTTTTTATAGTAGCTTGTATAGCTTATTCGGGTATATTTTTAAGCTATTTCTCGGCTTGTTTTAGGCTTAAATGCCACGTCACCATTCTAAAATCACTAGGAAAGTGATTTTGATTATTTTTGTGTTATGGCGTATGTTGTGGACTATTTTTGAGGCTTATGGTGGTAACCAAATGCGATACGTAGCTTATTAGCTTATTTTTAAGCTTAATATACGTATTTTGGAGCTTATGGACTCACGACCCAATAAGTCTATTTAAGCCGTGGCTTAATGGGAGGTGTTGGTTCTCGATTAACACTTCACTTCATAACACGAATCAATAACTAAGAAACTAGAGAGAGAGAGAGGATCGAAAAAGAGAGAGAGAGAGATGAGAGAGAAATGAGTGAGAAAAGATTTTTTTGATTTAGAAAAAAAGATATTATGAGAATTAGATATTTTCATATGGAAAATATCTATATATATATATCCCTACGACACGTGGGATATTTAACTAGGACCCGGGCTCGGGTTTTGTTTGGGATTAAACCCAAAACATATACAATATTAGATTATCTATCGAGCCCGATTCCCGATATTATCCTGTTACAACATTAACTAAATAAAGACCGAAGCTCCATCGTAGAGTGACCGAGCTTCCTTGTTCGACTCAATAAATTGAGGCTAACAATCTCCCCCGAAGTGAGGTCTTGAACACGGGAACGAGCTTCCTTTATTGACTCAATAAAATTGAGGCTAACAATCTCCCCCGAAGTGAGTTCATTGATGACACTCCTTCATGAGATCAGTGAGATTGCTTTTGTCGTTTAAGCTCGAGTGTTCTTGGTCTTTGTCTTCGTTGTAAGCTTGTTCCTTCATGCTTTGCGATCTTGACTTTGAGCCTTTGTCATTGTCTTTATCGTCTTTGTGGCTCTTGATCTAAGATTTACAAGGTTTTTGAAGAAACCCTAAAAACCCTAATTTTCAAGAAATCGTGTGGTGACAGTTTTATAGGGTTTTGAAGATTCAGTGCTATAATAATGCTTATAATCGTCCTCTCTACCTGTTTGGGTATGCAATACGATTGACAATTAGGGTTTGTATATTTTTTTCAGATCTGATGTCGTGTATACACGGCTTGGTATGAATTCATTCAAACTCTTTTAGGGTTTTCTTGATAAGCCATGATTGTATAAAGTTGGGGTTTGCACTAATGGTATCTATGGTGGTCATGATTTGGAAGAGAAGGATGTTAATGTTATTCGTAAAACTAATCCTAGATGGGCTAAACGATTCTCAACATGTGGTATCAGAGCTGGTATACAACTGGTATACAACTGGTAATAGGATGGTTACTACTGCTAGGGTTAGCAGTTACTACTGTTGGATTTGTATACAAAGTTAATGTTGTTAAAGAAGATTAATGCTGCTTGGATATAGTTTCTGCTGTTTGTTTAAATTAGTGTTGCTCGACTCAGTTAATGCTGCTAGGGCTCAAGTACATATTAATGCTGCTAGTATATACTTAATGCTGCTAGTACATACTTAATGCTGCTAGTATATACTTAGTGCTGCCAAGTATATACTTAATGCTGTCAAGGATGGTTAATGCTGCTAATGTACTTTGTGCTGCCTAGTATGGAAGAACAATAGTAAGTCATGAGTTAATACTTCTAAGGTATAAAAGCAGTTACTACTGTTATTATTGTTGGTTAATACTGCTAGCGTTAAAAAGCAGTTACTACTGCTTGTGGTAAAAGCAGTTAGTTACTACTGCTTGGGATTAAAAAGTTAATACTGCTTCATGATATTAATACTGCTATTGAATTTAAGCAGTTAATACTGCTCGGGTTCAATAAAGTTAATACTGCTTCCTATGTTAATACTGTTTGGGTTAAAGGAAGTTAGTACTGCTAGAAGCAATTACAACTGCTAGCCTTGTCCGATAAAAGTAGTTAATACTGCTAGTTGTTGCTGATATCGGACAACACACACAGGAGGGTTATCGGACGACACAGAAAATCAAGTTATTTTGATTTTCAAATTGGAACAGGTTGGTTCCAACACACACATACACACAGGTTAATTATTAGTTTGTTCAGATGGTTCTTGGATTTATTGAATAGGTGATTACGAAGACGATTGATTATCACTTATTTGATGTTGTAGTTGAGTTTCACAGGTGAGTGTTCTTATTATATCTTAAACGGCTTACAACGTTTAATGATAACTTGTTCGTACTTTTAATGATGTGACGAAGACTTGACATATCTAGCAATGACGGTTTTGCTATCACTTAAAGGAGTTACGTTATTGTGCTTAGTGTCTCATATAGTTGAGGATTTTGTCAAGAGATTGAGGTCTACTCTCAGAGAAGAATGGTGAGTTTCTTTATCACGTGGATAATACAAGACATAAGACACAAGGTTGGGATATTCTACTTCTTCATCAAATTTGTTATACTCGATTTTCTTCATCAGTGATCATTACATAGAGCCTACATAGTTCGAGATTCAAGTGATGGTTAACATATTTTTCAGGGGAAGCTTATTGATAACATGTTTAGCCATCTACATGCACCACTTGAGGAAAAGTGTTTCGTTACTACTACTAGTCATTTATTACTACTCCCAATTTATATTTCTACTACTCAGAGTCATTTTTCGTATTATGCTTCATGGAGGGTACTTTGAGTCATTAGAAGGATGGATTGGTAGTGTGGTATATGATTTGTAGCTGTTATGATCCAAGTTGCATTTCTACAAGAAGACCCCTATTAGATGATTACAAAAAGGGGAAGAAGATTATAGGTTTATTGATTTGTAGCTTATTATGTATGGTGACATGTTCAAGGATTCTAATTCTTATCTTAAGTCAAGGGGAAGCATTGAAGATTTTGTTTCATTCAGGGAGATGATTACATCTCAACTTCAGGGGAAGCTTTGGCTTTATGATGAAGTTCATACGAGACTTGTTTGTTTTGTCATCATCAAATAGGGGAAGATTGTTAGGATTCTTGATTTGATGAGACAAAGTGAATAAAAGAATGAAACAAGATGGAAACAAGAAGGAAACAAGAAGGACCAAAATTGTCATCATGAAGATCTACAAGATGTAGAAGAAAATAAAGATTTGATCAAAATAAGATAAGAATGAATATTAATGAGAAGATAATGTTGAATAATTTATTGATTCTCTCATTAATATATTAATTAGTTTCCTTGTAAGCCTAGGACTCCTTATCCTATAAAAGGAGGTCCAGGCATTTAGAAAAATATATCCAGAAACATAGAGCTCTCCAATGAGAATCGTCTAGCAAAGGGGGTGTGTGTGCATCGTAGATAGAAAACATGTTATTTGAGTGGGTTTACACATCCCACAAAGATAGTTAGTTTCTTAGTTAGTAATCCCAAATTATAGTGTTTGGGGTAGAGGTGGAATGTTCAATAATAAAACCTTGTTTAATAATATTGCTTTCTTATTATTCCGCTGCGTGATTCAATATTATCTATAAAACTGATCCTAGATGAGCTTAAAAGATTTGCAACAATGGACCTTGGTTTTGGGCTTGGATCGTGTTTTTGGACTTATAAATACCTTAATGGACCCTTGTTGGGCCTTAAAGCCCAATAAGCGATATTTAGTCATTTTTAGAGTTAGTTTTTGAAAGTTTTTGAAAATGTTTGAAATGTATTTCCGAAGTATATTGAAGTTTTTTGGGGAAAAAGTTTTAGATTAACGTTAAAGATTGAATTCTTTTGGAATTTTGGTCGGAAAAGTGTCGAAAGTTTGAGAAATGTTGATATAAGATAAAATACCTTGGAAAACGTTATATAAACGTACGGGTCATGTCGAAATTTCATAAAAAGTTTATACTTAGAAAATTTTACTTAAGAACACGATTTTGGTTTTAAATAATAAAATTTTATTTTATTATTTTAATAAATTCACTAAAAGACAAAAAATATAACTTTTCTCGAAACTTCTCTAATATGTTTATTATGAGTAAACGTTTCATTTTCAACCATATTATGATTAATTTGTGGTAACTAAGAGTTATCGAGATATATTTATAATTATTTATTATAAATATTTACTTATATTACTTTGCTATTTTCTTTAAATAGTATAAGTATGTATCATTGAGCTATGTGATTGTTATGATTGTTGGGATAAGTCATCAACCATCACACCACTAAACTGTTAAGGGTAATTGTACAATGCATCTAGCCTTTATGTATCAAACGTGAAGACTGTTTTGGAAATGAATGATTAAAATAGGACATTAACTAGACTAGGTCGTGTGCGAACGTCGTTGCATTTGCTTGTGTGATTGAGATTTGGTTGCTTAAGACTTGCTTGAGGTGAGTTCTCGTAGCCCTATTTTTCTACTGTTTTTCTGTTAGGGGAAAATGATACTCAAATGTGTATTGAAATGTTTTGAAATTTAATTGTGCGAAACGTGGTTTTGTTTTTAGGACAATTATGTGCTTATGATTGCTTTGTGAATATATGTGATGTGATTTTACTTGCATGTACTGTGTTTGGCATGCAAGGGTTGTGATTTTACTTGCATGTATTATGTTTGACATGCAAGGGTTGTGATTTTACTTGCATGTATTGTGTTTGGCATGCAAGGGTTATGGTCCTGCCCTAATATATAACTCTAGCTGGTAGGCCCTTTAGGTATGTAAGTGACATATTTTGCTACCTGACTAGCGAGGATGGGGGCAGGGTGATCGACTAGCGGATGTTAGGGAGTGTGTTGTACATGATTAGAAAAGGAGCTAAGTCTATGGCGTGATTCTCATATATTCACTATCATATTGCACTATTATCCATTATTTTGAGGCATTGGCATAACTTTTGGGTTTAAAGTCAAACCTACAAGCTTACCAACATTATTGTTGACGTTTTTGAGTATCATTTTCAGGTAAGATGAATAGTTGGTGATATGTGATAGCAGGCTTAGGAGTATCCTGTGTAGATTTTTCATGTGAAGCCTTGCTTGTTTATTTGGTTGGTTCTTAGTATTTGGATGTTTCGGTTTAAGTTTGGATTTGGACCCCTATGTGGGCATTTGGAATTTGTAAGAGATTTTGGGATTTGGTTATGATTTAGGACATCACTAGAGGTTTGTTCGAGGTTGATGGTCTTCGTAACACTGAAGTTTTTTTGATTGTAGGTTTTTTCTAATGTATTTGTGTTAACGGGGGGAATTTGGAAAAAAAATTTCATTATGTTGCATTCTCGAGTTTTCGCCATTGGCGGGGTGTGTCAACTTATAAACAAAACCTGCATTATATTAGATTAAACATGGTTAGTACATTTTCCTTACATTAGGCTCGACCGCTTCTTTATTTTCTGACTATCAACTTGTGTGTGTTAATCGCCACCTTCTTATTCTAAGTAAACCAAAACTCATGCCAGTCTCTCAGGCTAAACCCCCCTCCCCCCTTTACGTTAGTTTAGGTTTAACTTAGGTTTAATATAGAATAAATTAGGACTAACTTATATAACTAAAATACTAATAGATTTAAGTGTTAACACTCGCTCTTAGTGATCGACACCCTACTTACCAACGAACCTATAACTGATCGGGTACATTACCTATTAGTGTTTGTTATTAGGTAAAGTCGGCAAAAAATAAATAATAAAAATTGAATAATAAATTACCTACATACAACGACACATCACGACATCACAATGATCATCATCAAGATGTTGCTCTTCCTGAGGGGGAGAAAAGGGCAAAAAGACAAAAGACATCAAAGAAAATTAGATAGTTTGGGAAAGCAGACAAAAGGACATCAAGCGATCAAAGCCATATGCTCTTGTTTTCTATGGTCCCTAAAGAAATCCAAATGAACCTCTAAGGTATCTATAAAACAAGGATTTATTTTTCTTAAAGTATGGGAATACTGGGGAGAAGAGGTATGTACTTTCACTCCACAATATATATGTTGTTCCATTTCTAGAAGATGATTTGGAAGAAAAGATGAATCGTTAGGTCAGCAAAGAATTCAAGACATTCAACGAAGAGGCACGATTATCAATTCAACATTGTAAAGATTCATGACATAAGAGAATGTACAAGATCAATCACAGAAGAGTTAGAGATGATCCAAAAGAATATTTCTCTAATCACAAGATTGTTGAAGTAATTAGAGTCACCACTAAACAATAACATGGGCTAGATTTCATGGAAAAAATCATTATGATGAGAGAAAACAACAAACCAGATAGCTTTTCTGAGGCAAACTTCAAGTATTTGAATAAGAATGATATTGAAGATATGTACTATCTCTGCCTGAATAAGAAAGTTAATTACCGTGAGAACACGTTGCTGAATTCCCTAATGACATTCATCAGGAGCTGTGTAATCTAGGAGAGAGTTCGTGACTTCCAACTGGGAATAAAAAGCTACCTGATCAGGATAAACTTAACCGCACCCACATTAACATTCCCTGGTATTGGAGCATGTGATCCTTACTCTATTGTAGATAAACCTCAACTGAGTTTAATTTACTTAAACAACAAAGAGGAGAAAAGGGTTATGGATTTGATTGAGATAGTAAAGTTTTGTGATGCTATGTTGGAAAGAGTTTTGAAAGAAGTCAAGACGAAGATCTTTGAAAACAGGAGTTTTTTGAAAGAAGGCTCCACTGCTGGGTGCCATAGATCTTCAGATAATGAAACGTATTAAAGAGAAATTGTAAAGCGTCTAAGACATCATGAGCAGATGAGAATGTGGGAGTCGTTCGTGAATGGAAGACCAATTCTACTGACGATGAAGCGTCAGTAATAATGAACCCTTAGGGGGATTATTAGGAATAGAAAAGTGTTAATTATTAACAATGAATTGGTCTTGTATAAAAATAGTATTTTAGTTTGTATTTATATTATAATAAGTCAAACTTGGTCAAACTTTAGAAAATGTTGACCAAGTTAGACAAAGTAGGGAAAATAGGAAGTTTAGAGAATAAGTATAAATACCTCCCTTGTTAGAGGTATTTAGAGTGTGTCATTTAGTCATTGTAACCTCATCTCTCAACCTCTCTTCTCTTTTTCCCTTTGTTAATGAAAATTGAAAAGGTGTAAAAATATTCTCTAGGTCTCAGCTCTTTATGCGTAAAATAAATTCTTTGATATCAATGAAACATTGACATAAACAAGTTCTTTAGAAGGAATGGGATAGATTTGTTAGACAACACGAGGAGGAAAAGAGTAATTCTGACAAAAGGATGATAAGAAAGGTAAGAGTGATAGGAAATGCTTTAGATGTGGTGATCCGAATCATCTCATCGGCGAATGTCCAAAGCCACCATGAAATAAGGAGTAGAGAGCATTTTTTGGAGGTGCTTGGAGCGATAGTGAAAGTGAGGTCGAGGACAAAACCAACAAAGAAAAATGTCTCATGGCTCAATCATCAAATGAGGTAACTCTTGACTCTTCTTATTTTAGTGATATGTCCTATTCTTTAGATTGGTGATACTATGTAAATTGAATAAAATAACTTATTTATGGAAATTGCTTAAAAATCAGCACAAAAATAAAATTTTTTTTTGAAAAAAAAATAATACTAAAAGAGAGCTTTTAAAAAAATAAATTTTAAATTTTGAATGAGAAAATTAAGAAACTTGAGAGAAATAAAGAAGTCGACATTAGTTGTGAGTCATGTCAACAACTTCGTTTAGAAAACGCTAAACTTAAAGAAACTCAAGTTAGATTTGATCAAAATGCTAATTCACTAAATGAAATGCATAATATTCAAAGGTCACCTAGTAATAAAGTAGGTTTAGGATTTGATAAGAATAAAGCGTCAACAAGAGGAAAAAAATAAATAAGTTTTGTTGGGCCAGCCGCTATTTTGACAGGCAACGGATCTACCTTAAAGGCAGATAGATCCACCTTACATGGATTCGTTGATCCATCGACCAGCTAAAAAGTGGCAGAACTTAATTTAAGTCCACTCATTACCTCACGATTGGATTTTGTTATTGTTAGAAATAAAATAATACATAAGAACTTTGAAAATTCAAAAAGACAACCCCTCAAACCTTCTCTAAAGAACGGTTTAGGATTCGTCAAACCCGATTCTAGGTCTAAAACTCCTCTTCCACTAAGAAAGAGTAATTATTCTCAACCTAGGATACAAACACCTCAACCTAGAAGAAATTTGATGCGTCTCCACCATGCTTTAATATTTATAACAAGGTTTACCGGTTAAGATAACAACACATACATGCAAGTATGACCCGTCCGTGTGTAGTAGGTTGAGGTTGGTAAGCCGAGGTCGTTTGAGGTGTTAGGTTTGTGCTCACGTCATATGTATATTTATATGGCTAGAAATACATGAGCTTATGGGGTCACACACGTTATACATTTAGGTATCATTCTATTAATGTTAATAATAATATAATTGTATATTTATTATTTATATTAATATATGAATTTGACAAAATAAAACACTATAACTTAAGATATTCCCCTTAAGTTATCAATCTCCATTCCATGCCACCACAGGATCTATAAGTTGCTAATCATATAATCATTAAATAGAAAAGCAATCTCATAGTTAGTAATCTGTAACCATTTTGGCAGATCAATTCAAAAGTTTAGTTATTAATATTCATTGTTCTTCTTAGCATTATAAGTTAGTTTCCGCATAACTTATAGTGTTCATAGTCATTGTTTCTTCTATAGTTAGCGTGGAACTATCCATATTGGCTACAACCCTTAACTGGCTAGAAAGATCTATATTCAGTTTGGGATCTACACCCTTTAGGATTTTTCAGTTTCAATTATTCTTGTGTTCACATATTCGTTGGTCAAGAACTAGCATTCGGGTGATACTGCTTGACGTGTAGTGTATGAACTACGTGGAGGTTACTTACTTTAGTAACTTGGAGTAGTTTTCGATAAGCACGTCTATTACACATGTGCGTGTACTCAAAGAAGCTTACGTTCTTCACTAGCTTGATTGCTATCGATATGTTTCCTTATTTATGTTTTTATGTGTTAATTATTTATGCTATATGAATTAGATCTGCTACGTAGTTCGTAGAATATTCTTGTAATATTAGGGTTAATGATTAACAAAATCCAACATAATTAAGATAGGTGAATTAGTGTGTTGATTAAAGTGTTGGAGACGGGATTATGCTATTATTGAAAGCGGTTTTTGTGGTGGATTAGGTAGATGATGTAGTTTAGGTTAGTCTCGCGAACTTGTGAAGTTATGGTTGAGTTTTGAAATGTTTTCGATTAAAAACACTTGTTGTCCGAATTTAATTTATAGGGTTAAGGTGACTTAAAAATGTTTTGACAAGCTAAAAAGTTAATATTTGGATAGCTTATGTTGTCTAGATAAATTTTCATATAGAGAACGTCGAAAACGGACTTATAATGGAGGAGATATGACGATTTTAAACTTGCCGAAACCTAAACATTTTCCCAGCTATATTTTACAATCTGATGCGATTTTGAAATTAGATTTTGACCCCTTTCGGGTCCGAACCGGCTAAAGTGTAAAACACGAACGTTGTCCGAAACAAAATTTTACAAAAAGTAGCGTGCTTTCTTTAAGCTTGAAAGATAAAAATGAGAGAGTTAAACAACTTTTTAGTCGAGTCACTTTTCAGACACTATATTAGAAAATTGTTAGCTGATTGGTATATAAAAAGGGCATTTCGAGCGTTTTTGAGTCCGTTTGAGCTTTGAAAACCTTAACGAATGCTATTGTATCACTTATATATTTGTTATATATGTTAGAAATTTTCTAAAACATTATTAGTGTAGAAGAATTCATGTTAGTTGTTGGTGATTATGCATAAGGATAATAAGTTAAAGGGGTGTTTGGCTCAAGCTTATTTAGTGCTTAAGTTGATGAAATTTGCTTTCGGACCAGTTGTTAAATGATCTAAACATGGTATACAAGCTTGGGTATGAATAGAATAGCTTATGTTTGGTTTTGGGTCATTTTAGTGATATATGAACTTAGGACAGCAAGTGGTACAGAAATTAGGTCAACTTTGAAGGGTCGTAGAAAATAAACCGTTTATCGGATTAACTTGAGGCCTAAACGAAAATTGTAGCCCTCTGAGTCTACTTTAATTGTTAAGAAGAAAGTTTTGGCTGAATCAGAAGTTAAGTTAGTGTAAATTGCAGATTAGTGCAGCAAGGTGTTGATTGAAATGAAATATTGGGTTTTTGGGCATTTTCGGATTCGTTTGGGATGTAATGACCCAAGCAAATGTTAGTATATCACTTATAAATTATTAAGGAGCGTTGGAAACTTTATAAAGACGATTTTTCATAAGCGTAAGGGTTTACTAAATTGGAAAGGTTATGTTGACGAAAAGTATATATTAGCGAAATAAAAAGGAGAACTAGACGTTAAGATCACTAAGTGCGTTTAGACGTAAATTGGGATTAAGGAATATTTTTATACAACATTTACGTCTCGGATTTCTAAACTTTCCTAAAATAGAAACTTTCCAAAAATGGTAACTTTTCGTATAAGTGTCGTAAACTTAACTAAAGATCTGTTATCTTCATAAAGACACGTTTTGTTAATTAAATCAAGACACAACACATGTGGATGCTATTTGATCTCTATAGACGTATTATGCGTTATTTCGTTAAATACATTTCTTTCTCCTAAAGCGCGTCGTTCAATTAGTTCGCGGTTAGGATCTCGTGACTTCATTTCTTCGTTGTTGATCATTTCTTTTCTCATCGTTTACTTAAGGTGCGTTCATAGCTCCTTTTTTCTTATTTAATGTTTTTCAAACTCCACGGGGGAGATTACATGCTATGCTTTTACGTTTGGACATGAGTATTTAAAAACTAGATGCTATTGCCTGAATATTATTGCCTAAGTACCTTTATTGCCACTTAAGTCCCCTTTTGCGATAATGAGCCGTTAATTGCTATTGTAGTAAACGTGAGTGTTGTGGATAGATCTATCGGGACTGACAATCCCCGTCTGGTTCTGGTTTATAGATAACCAGTGAAGCATTTAACATTTAAGGTATTATCTAGGGTGTTTGGCAACATCCTACACTATCATGGGGCACAAACCCCAGTTCGGGTTTGACATTGCTTGTGAAGGTTCGGCGTCATGAGCTTAGTGCAATAATACTTATTTTTAGACATTGTGAATGTGTTTCATTTGCCTACATTTACTTAAATCTTGTGGTCCATTACCTATTTAATTAAACCTATGAATTTCACTCAACATTGTTTGTTGACATTTTTCGCATGTTTATCTCATGTCTTTTAGGTATATTGCTCGGAAGGAAGTCGCACGGATATGTACTTTGGAGACTCTACTTTCGATTACATTCGATTTAAAAACAAATCTATGAAAACATTGTGTTTTGTAACAATTTTCTCTCATTTTACATTCGATCAAAACGTTATCTAAACTTTAAGTCATATTTGAACATCCGGGTTATTTTGAAACTGTTGGGACCTGTTTGCAAACTTTGATATTTTATTGTATCGAATATGAAACTATTTTAAAATGTCTCTTTTTGAGGTCATTTTTTGTAACTTGTACTTTGGTGCTTTGAAGTCGCGCCCCCGGTTACCATTCCACTGTGTTCTGAATTTGGGGGTGTGACATAATAATATACAATGATAGATTAAGGTTTTGACACTACGAAAGCAGTAAAGATAGGTTGATTGTGCTAAATGAAATTGTAGCTTTCTGCAAGTTTTAGGAAAATTATAAATTCTGGAAATTATACAGAATTAATTTTTCAAAAATAATAAAAATTCGAATTCTTACAGTTCTGGAGATGTGAATCCTTCAGGATTAATCCTGACACCTTCTCCAGACACTATGAAAATTTCACATTCGTTTTCTTGAAAAACTTTCTGCACGCAATTCCTATTAGTTATTTCCTAGAAAAATACTGCATAAACCACAAAGACAATTATCATAATCATATGACTCTAAACAGACACACAAGATGCGAATTAATCTAAATTATTTATTTTATATATTTGAAATGGTTCTTATAAACCGGATAATTTTCTTTACAATTTTGATGCAAAATACCTTTGATTACATTTAAGACGAAGTTAAAGACAAAACAAAGCATGATCACATAATTCAAACATATAAAAATAAACAATAAAGAATAAAACACACGACACTCCTAAAATGAAATAAAATAAAAGATTGGGTTGCCTCCCAATAAGCGTTTGTTTTTGTTCGAGTAATGAGCTTGACTCTATGCTTATTTGACGCGTAAAAAGGAGGGCTCCTCTACATTTAGAATTAAGTGCGAGTGATAGTAGCGATACACACCATTGAGGTGAGAAGGAGCCTTATGCTGAAAAGTTGGTCGTTGAATTATATGTTACAAATAGTGTGATTCATTAATCATACCCTTTTCTATTTCTTTTGCTCTAACGGGTAAATTAAGTCCTTCTCCAAGAAAAGAAACTTCTTTAGATTTTAATTCCCAATCATCTTCTATCATCTCCAAATTTGAAAAATCAACACCTAGGGATCCACTATGTCCTAATAAACCCGGTTTAAATCCATAATGTTTCTTAGGGTCATTTATACATGGGTGATAATAGCAATATATATCCTTAGAGTGGAAAGATTCCATGTGAGGTGAAGGTGGTGTATGAATGGTTAAATTGTCCATTTCCTTCATCCTAAAACTATCCGGACTATGTGGTTTGATGGGTTGTTTGGGGCCTTTTTTGTCTCCTAGACTTATAACTAAGGGTGGACAATTTGGTAAGGGATTTGGTTGAGGCTCCAATTCATCAAAACTATGAACATCCATAGATATAAGAGGAATGTCATGATTACAAGTATTCAATCCTAAATCCTCTAGTTGTGTGTCTAAAGGTTCTACCTCCATCGGGATTCCTATAGTCTCCTCTCTTCTACTTCTTCTGGGTAAGTCACGGGTGGTGTGTATATCTCAAATGATGGGAGGACTTGTGGGGTACTTTGTGGGCTTAGATTTCCTACCTTGTTATTTATACCTATACTACCTTTAGGCTCATCATATGCATCTGTAGAACCTAACCATGACATGCACCTAGGCATCTTAACCATAACCATCTCACATTATAAATCCTCCTTATATGTTCTCTTAGGTTGTGACTTATGTAATTCTATCATGTCATATAACTTACGGGTCATTACTAGGGAGCTCTTCTCAAAAGTTTGATGCATTTGGTCATTTTTCCTAAGGGCCTCTTCATAGATAACATTATTCCAATGTTGATAAATTCTCAAAGGAGGTTAATTGGGGGAATCTTATAAGGTTCTAGCTAACCATCAAAATTTAGCTAAATCGAAATAACTATAACCATAAATTTTAAATGACAACATTGTTTACAAACAAACAAGAGGGTTTTTACAAACAAAGGGAGCAAAGAAAAAGATAGACTACAAGAAAGCTAATAAAAAGAAGAATAAAAAATCTCACATGATGGGAATCTCATGAGTAGACCTATAATTCAAAACCTAAACTATTCCCTACGCAGCGGCGCCAAAAACTTGATGCGGTCATTGTAAACACACCAGGTTTTACAGCTCCCTAGGCAGTGTACCTAACCGTTGTAGTGTAGTATAGGCAAGACTCGGGGGTTGTTATCGTTTTCTAGGGGAATAGGTTGAGAAGGCTCAAACTAAATGTAACTAAGGTCTTAGGGGATTGAAAGAAGATTATTTTTGTATTTTTATATTTTTTTGAAAGCAAGTAAAATTTTGGTTTTATGAGGGGTTTGGGTTTTAAGCTAATTAAACTAATAACTAAAATTAAATCTAAACTACTTTGGTGGAAACTCATATAGGTAATTAAATGTATTTACTTAATCATGCACTACTCCTTAGTTTGCTTCTCCTAATTCTATTACTTTGTCACTCTTGTGATGATCTGTGTAAGTATTTCCTAGGTCATGAACGAATTACACGAATCTGACGTCTATGTAATATTTCGTTAAGGAAACGCACAGGTAAGGTAGTATGAAGACCATTACAATGCCCTTAAGAGTACATTACATGCATTTAAAACACTTAGAAGGGATCAACCATATTAGGGGTAAGGTAGTATGAAGACTGTTATCGATGGTATCTTTTCTACACACTCGCGTTTTCCTAAACGTCTATGCTAATGTAATATTTAATAGCCAGTTTTCTAAAGCCTAACGCGTACATCCATCACAAGAAGCAATATTAAAAGGATCTACAACCTAAGTTTCATGCAATATTAAATGTGATTGCCTAACTGCCATATAAGGGTCATCAGATAATGGGGTAGGCACTCGGGAGCTTTGAGCTCCGTCGATCTGTGAGAAAATCTCTGAATCAAAGTGAGTTGAGGTAGGCATGACCTGTGATAACACGATAAAGGGTATAAGTACTCCCATAAAAGAGGTACGAACGGCAAACAAACATCTTTACCAATAACATATCTGCCAAGGCTCTAGGGCATCATTCAATACAACAACATAGCTACCAAAGGCATACCCTTAATCAACATCGCTACCAACAACATATCTGCCAAGGCTCTAGGGCATCATGCAATACAACAACATAGCTACCAAAGGCACACCTTTAATCAACATTGCTACCAACAACATATCTGCCAAGGCTCTAGGGCATCATGCAATACAACTAAGGCAGTATGGCAAGCACCAGGCAATCAACGATAATCTAAACGTCAACGCTCGCAAGCATTCTCATACCACGTTACTATGTGAAAGTACATATTATGTAATATGTACGCTCAAGGTCAATTTATTTTCAGGTGGTCTTAGACTTCATATGTTCCTTCCCCTTCCTCTAACATAACTTGAGAAAACTACCCTCACCATTTCATAGTCCTTTGTGAATTAGGCATAGTTGATCAGGCTATGCATAATTTAGGAAAAACTATGAACTGCTCGGGCTAGTTAACTTTCGCCATGATCGAGGTCTTTCAAAAACTCTAGTTTGGTTATAGTTGCGTTTTTATTTTATAAAAACGAGCATTCTCTATAACCTTGGCTCTGAATACCAATATGTCACACCCCGACAACGGCGGAAACACGGAATACGACGATATGATTTCATCACACAAGTTACAAGATCATACCGTGCAAAGTTTACAAAAATCAAGCTTTATAATAGTTTACCAATTTACATTTCAAATCCAAAATATACAAGTCTCAAGATAACGCCCCACGTGTGTAAGTATCTAATCCCCATTACTCCCAATTTACCTTGGTTGAAACACACCTGAAAATGATACTCGAAAAGGTCAACAATAATGTTGGTGAGCTCGTAGGTTTGATAGAAAACCCAGTCGTTGTGCCAATATTTCAAGTAGTGGACACTTAAGCAATATGACAGTGAATACATGTAACACATTTAATTTCCAACCATAGCAATTCCATGCTATCTAAATCTCATCCATATGGACCATTGCCACGCAATGTCCTCAACTCTCAATTCACACGGACCTAAAGCCTACTAGCTGGAGCTATATATATGGGGGAAGATCACAAGTTCCACACAGAAGATCTACACAGAAGTCCCACACATAAGATCCACACAGAAAGTCCCACATGGCATATTCTACCCAAAACTCATGTCATTCACATAGCAGTCATAAGCACATAACATTGTCCCAAAAACAAATCAACTTTTTGCATAGTATAGAAAACCAGTTCAAAACATATTTGAGTATCATTTTCCCCCAACGGAAAAGATTTAAAAAGTGAGGTTACGAGAACTCACCTCAACAAGGTGTCAGTAGTAAGATCAAAAAAGCAAATGCAACGACGTCCGAACACGACCTACTCCAATTAATGTCCATTTCAAATATACGCTTCAAAAGATGTTTTCTAGATTGATGCATAGAGGTTAGATGTGTTATACGGTCACCCTTAACGTTATCAGTGGTGTGATAGTTGACGACTTAGTTTCAAGATAACATACTTCAATTTATACTTTAGTATACTATACTTGTAATATTTAAGTAAAATAGATAAGTAATATAAGGTAGCTAACTAATAAACATCCAAAATATACTTTGGTAAATCCATCTGGTAACCTTAGTTACCTTAATTAATGGTATAGCTCATAGGAAATGAAACATTTAGTTTCATAAAACAACTTGGAGAAGTTTTATATTTTATATTTATAAAATATATATTTTTCGTCATTTAGTCGACTTATTAAAATAATAATATTTTATTATTTGTCATGAAATAAGCTTTGAGTAAAAATCTAAGTATAGGATTTTTATAAAATTTCGACATGACCCGCTCGTTTATATAACGTTTTCCAAGGTTTCAAACCTCAATTTCAAACACTTTTTCCAATTTCACCATTTTCTGACAAAATTCCAAAAATCCATATTTCGCAACGTTTATCAAAACACATCTCCCCAAACGACTTTCCATATCATTACTTAGGTATGTTCGCTTACCAAAAGTTCGTTAAAACACGTAAAATGACTTGTTTTCTCTTATTGGGCCTTAAGGCCCAATAGATCTCCATTAAGTTATTCGTAAGTATAAAATACGATTTAGGCCCAATACTAAAGCTCATTAGCAAATATAAGCCCAAACGATAGTTACCAAAATAATCTGAACCACAATAAGCCTACAATAAGCCACGGCTTATTGGGCTTATTGGGTCGTGAGCCCTTTTACGCTCCAAACAAGTATATTAAGCTTTTAAATAAGCTAATAAGCTACGTAGTTCTTTAGATATCACAATAGACTATCAAAATAAGCTCACAAAAAATACGACATAAAAGGTAATCAACCAAAAATACTTGTTTCCTTGTCCTTGTGGTATTCGAACCAACATAAGCCCAAAATAAGTTTAATAGTGCTTATAAATAAGCCAAATAAACTACTAACCAAAATAGCTAAATAGCTAAATAGCAAATAGATATTTTTTAACCATCACAACCACAACATCAAAATGATAAACCTTGTTCCCTTTTGTTTCCCTAGTTCGAACCCCATATGCACCCTAAATGGGTTTTTCGTAAATTTTTCGTGTTAAATTTTTAGAAAACGCACCGTACAACTAGCTTCTACGCATCATTAGACATTTAAAAGTACAAGTTAAATTAAATTTTATAAAACTTACAAAGCGGGTTTTGAAAGTGAGCTAAGACACGATCCGACAACCCAAACGTTGATTAAATGATAACCTTAATACTAGAATCAACCCAAAACTTCTATGTCTTCATGTTCTTGATCAAGTT
This sequence comes from Tanacetum coccineum, assembly GCA_026074375.1. Classification (NCBI taxonomy): domain Eukaryota; kingdom Viridiplantae; phylum Streptophyta; class Magnoliopsida; order Asterales; family Asteraceae; genus Tanacetum; species Tanacetum coccineum. Next base: position 18,087 of record BQNB010004388.1, on the reverse strand, counting down.
GCAAAACATTTAAGTGTATGTGTGTGTGTGTGTGTTTTAATCGGACGAGCAAAAGAGAGATGAAAATATGTTTTTCAAATCATGCAACAAGTGTGAAATGAGCCATGACAAAACATATAGTACTAGAGGTTGGACACAATAGCTAAAAAGAAGCCATCCTTGTCCCCCATAAGGCTTGACCGCAGGTGGGAATCCATGGTGGTTCGGGTTGGTTCGTTTTGTGTCGATTTTCCTTAAAACCTAACCTTCTCGACTTTAAAATATTACCCAAAGTTTCCTAGTACTTTTATTAGACTTAAAAATACTTTTCCATGAATCTCGATTATTTACACGACATATTTCACAGTTAAACTTTCCAAAATTCGTTTTGAACATTAACGGACGTTGGGACTCGTTTTTTGGCATTTTAAACTATTTACGGGACGTACCTCCCAGAACGCATTCAACATAGATCAAATCCTCTTAAAAGGATTAACACAAGCAACATAAGCACCAGATAACCAAAATCACATTGGTTCACCACCGTCAACATGGTACTTGTTCTAACGGAACTGACAAAAGTCAAATAGTCAAAGGACTAAATTAGAACATTCAAATCTCAGAAAAGGGCAAGGGTTACATTCGTTCATGAGACGACTCACATTATACTAAAACACACCAAGATGCCTCAAGGTCGACCCATAATAGATTTTTAGTCATTTGTTTATTAATTTGTTAAACTCGCGCAGTTTTCCGTTTCCCTAACTAGTTTCTGAACGTAGTTCTAAGATTCTCATTTTAAGACAACCACTAATAAGGATCTTTAAATAACTTATTTAAAATAAGTTTAGTAAGCTCATTCCAGCATAACCAGATATACTTAAACTTACTGTCATGTCGGTACGCGTTGCGTGACGCTTTTCGCTGAACGCGAGAAATCTTCCCGGTAATTGATAAAACGATAACATAAATACCTTAATACCTTAAAGATGAATCAAAAGTGATTCATTTAAGAGACCAAGACTCTCAATACCCGGTTAAACCATAACCGTTTTACGCAAAAGAAGTCAACCAAAGTCAAATTTTTAGTTTTCTCCGAGAGAACTGACAAGGTTAAAAGACACAGATATATAATTATAGTATTCTAAAAATACTAAAATTCGGAAAAGTTATCGGTTATCACACTTAGTCATATTGTTGTGGATGTATGTGTTAATAAGTTTGACTAATAAAGTCAACAAAAGTTAATTGGGTCCACGGTTATGATTTAACAAAAGTCAAATACTCTGTATAACCATTTGACACCAAAAACAACAACTGATCATGGATAATTCATACAATTGATTAGCAAAATAAATCCCAACAAATTAATTCATAACAAACATAAACGAAGCCACAACCCTTAACACTATCGCAGTTGACTTCCAAAAGATAGCATTCTTTTGACTTATCTTCAATTCTTCCATGACTTGCTGCATTTGACCTTCCATATCAGCAAACTCAACTTGAAGGACTGCAAGTTCTTCTCGGCTTGTTAATTCATTTTCTAGTTCTTCTTTTTGCGAGGGGTTAAGAAGCAGACGCATATCATATAAATGATATATGTACCATTTATTCTCTAACTCCGGATCACACCAATTCTATCTCTTACAGTGCTTGATTCCTTTCATCTGAAAATAAGAATTTATAATTATCTAATAAAATAAGATCTAGAAAAATACAACGGCTTACATATTTGTTAGGGCAAACACCAAATCATCTAGCAGGGTTTTCACGTATCCAAGAGGTGAGCGTCATCAATGGAAGCCCATATTACATTCTGTAGGACCGAAGGAAGAAAATGAAGACATTCTTGAAACGGTTTTGTAATTTTGCCTTTGTTTGTGTTTTTGTCTAGTAAAAAAAGCCCAGACTTTATGACCGTTGCCCGTTGGGTTACCCAGTTATTTTTATATTGTTGGGTAACTTACACCGTTGGTCCCTCACTGCTCTATTGGTTTTCCATTTCCCGCCAAAATACACAATAAATGTTCTACACGTTACTTGCACGCTTGGTCCTTGAAAAACATTTTAGCCGCCTTTTACATATACCTTCCCAGTGTAATAATTGCATTCTCGACTCTTCGTTTGTGTAGTCGATTAATCACTATGTACATTCACTTGTATTTAAATACACTTCGCATTTGGTCCTTCATATCCAAAACACACACATACATTCCTTAACTTACTAAACACCTTTCACTATCCTAAAACCAAACTTTGTCAATGGCTGGTGACAATGGGTTTGTGAATGATGTGTTTCAAAAAGTTTTAAATTTATAAGACAAGTTTTACCGATTATTAATTGGAAACACACGAGTAAAGTATAACCTACGTATGTAGTAAAATATTTCAGGTAAGACCAGGTCGTCCACATGGATTTGATTAGTGTTCGAATAATCAGAAATTTTAAAACAACTATTAATAACTTTTAAGATAGATTCAATAATAAGGAAATATAACTACTCGGATAGTTTCATTTAACTCATAAGCAATGGTAGTAATCTCGATCTTCAATTTTAGGACGTTAACTTATAAAAAGGATTTCTCGTCAGAAAGCGTTTTCACGAATTAACTGGTTTCAACTTAAGACTTATCTTGGTTTAACTTAATCAAGTGTGTCACTCAAGCAATCAAGTTACTATTATATCAAATCTATTTTGTTTATCAAATAACATAAGTGAATTTCTTTGATCGAATGATAAAGATCATAGACAAATCTTTAAAATCATATAGTGCACAACGGGTCTTTCAACCTATACCATTATACGTATATAATCAAAGTTGATGAACAAGTTTAACAAGATTAGATATGATAAGATTGTAAGATAAGCTTAAGATTGATAAGATCAAGATGACACCAAATTCTTAATTATTATATTAATATCACTGAGTAGTCATAAGAGGTTTAGCCTCTCATGGCTATGGTGTTCATGATAACAAAGTTGAATAGAGAAACAAGAAACATACGAAATTCGGATTGAGAAATGGATTGAACACCACTTTTACAATTACGAATTTGTATAGAAACCTTATTTAACTAAGTGCTACGATGATGATCTTCGTTCTTCCCGGAATTCGTGTTAAACTCCAGAAATTGATGAAGATTATTGAGATATATTTGTTGTAGAAGTGTGTGTGAATTGTGTGTAATATTAGAGAATTTTCTCTCACTTTATAGGTTGGGCGAGGGCAAAAGTGCGGCGCACTTCTTTGAGAAGTGCGGCGTACTTTGCTTCTTTAATGCGTAAAACTTTAATGTTGATATGAAGTGTGGCGCACATGATGTAGAAGTGCGACGTACTTAAGGTATTAATTGTCCTTCATTAACTTTGTCCTGAAGTGCGGCATACTTCCTGAGAAGTGCGGCGTACTTTGCCTGATTCTTGGACTTAGTATTATCTTCTTTTATCTTTTTCTTCCGTAAGGTGTAAAATACTTGTGTCTTTAGTCTTTTTGAGCTTAAGATGTCTTCAAGTGAACCTGCACATATTTCATCTTTTTAAGTATCGAAAGTTCCCGAGAAATGATATAAATAGATACAATAACGCCACCAAAAACATGTATAATTAAGGCGTTATCAAATCCCTCCACACTTAGCTATTGCTTGCCCTCAAGCAATTAAAGCGAGAAAACAAGATTCATTTATCGTGACGTGGAGAAAATTTTAAAATTGACAAGTGTTTACAGTTTTTATAACTTTTCAGGCATAAACATATAATAGAGCACCTCACATGGGAAATGTGTTTGACTTATATTTACTCAAGCCACTTAGATAGGGTTTATATTGTGAAGTCACTCAATTGCACAGACATAATATAGATAGCTACCATAGGCTTGTACGAGACACATAAACATTCTCGTTGAGGCGTGAGCACCTAGACAAAAATCTCAATGAGGTAAAACATGATAATGATGTGGGTGAGTTGTGTTGGTTCCATGTGCCAAACTTAAGCCTTATACTTTGAACTTTTTTCTCTCTTTCTTTTACGACACCAAATGCTTAATTAAGGTTGGCACACAACTTCATCTGTTGAGCATTTTTCTTCAACTTTGGATACTTCAGCACATAAGCACTAAAAGGGAGTGCTTGCGGATACAGGAGTTACGCGGGATTTATTTCACCTTTTATCATACGATTTTGTCTATAAATTAACCTCACTGCGGTTAGTAAATGATAATCAAGCACAAGTTTTGAAGCTACTAAATTATCGGCACACTCATATAATTTTCAACCAATACCAATGCTCCAGAAAAAGTGACAAATTACAAATACACAACCGTAACGATGGATGAGACACTTGCAATTGCATTCAAACCTTAACTCGAACAAGCTAAAGGTAAAAAGTATCTTAGGTATCAAAGGTAGATACCTGAATTCTTTAAGGTTTAATTCTCACAATTTAGTGGACTGGTTTGTGCTAGTTATAGTGTCAATCCGGTTGGATTTGCCTTACTAAGTGTATATATTTTTAGTTCTTTCGGAAGAAAAAGCATATATAGTTAATTTTATGAAATATCAGTTGAAAATTTTGGCTAGATTATAGGGCAAACATAGAGGGATATGATTAATTTTATTTTTGCCTATTTGGTTCCTCCTCCACACTTAAGTTGAACATTGCCCTCAATGTGAGAACTGATAAATATAGAAATAGGGAAAATTAAAGGAAAACGGTACTTCCCGGGGCATAGAGATGTATAGCTTGAGAAAGTTATCCTTGAGCGGACACCATAATTTTCCAGGTCTAATCTATGTTACCTGCATAAGAGTAAACATACAAAAGCACATAAAAAGAAAAATGTTTTTGTTTTTGCTTTTTTTAGGAAAAATAAAACATAGGAGGATGGACTTCTCTACACTTAAATTAAAGCACAGGTTGCCTCTCGAGAAGCGCTTAATTTTGAAATGAGTCATTAGCTAGACTCGTACTTCTGGGGTTTATTCTTTGGGATAGAAAGGAGTAAGTTCTTCCCTTGGGTCATTATCTTCTTCATGGTAGAGTTTGAGTCTATGGCCGTTAACAATTAACGTCTTGTCATCTTTTCCATATAGTTCAACATATCTGGATGGATATTGGTGTTTCACTACATATGGTCCAAGCCATCGAGATATGAGTTTTGGTTGTTTAAATTTGTATTTAGAATGAAATAACAACACTTTGTTTCCATGTTTAAACTCTTTTCTCATTTTGAGTTTTCTGTCGTGCCAGGCTTTGGTTCTTGCTTTATATAGACGAGAGTTTTCATAAGATTGATAGCGAAATTCGTCTAACTTGTGCAATTAAAACATTTTTTTCTCATCAGCGGCGATGAGATCAGGATTATAGTTTTTAAGAGCCCAATATGCACGGTGTTCAATTTTGAATGACAAGTGGCAGTTTTTTTTGTATACGAGTTTGTATGGTGTTGTTCCGGTTGGTGTTTTGTAAGCAGTTCTAAAAGCCCATAGAGCATCGTCGAGTTTCCTTGACCAGATAGTAGGATTGTCTTTCACAATTTTTTTAAGGATTCTTTTAAGAGCTCTGTTCGTATTTTCAACTTGACCGGTTATTTGAGGGTGATAGGATGTAGAAAAATGGTGGTTAACTCCATATCTTTTCATGATTTTTTCCATTATTTTGTTGCAGAAATGAGTACCTCGGTCACTTATAAGAGATTTGGGCATTCCAAAATGGCAGAAGACTTTTTTAGGAATGAAATAACAACTCTGGCATCGTTGGTTGGTAAAGATTGAGCTTTTGCCTATTTGGATACATAATTTACAGCGACTAAGATGTATTCGAATTTATATGATTTTGGGAATGGTCCCATAAAGTCGATACCCCAGATGTCAAAATTTTCGCATACTTGAATACTGTTTAAGGGCATTTCATCACGTTTGGATATATTTCATGTCTTTTGACATGCTTCGCAAAGGCGAACAAGAGTATGAGCTTCTTTGATAATTGTTGGCCAGTAAAAGCCTGAGTCTAGGACTTTTTTAGTTGTGGTATTTAGTCCATAATGTCCAACGGTAGGTCCATGGTGATATTGATCAAGAATTGTTTGAGTTTCTGGTCCTGAGACACAACGTCTAATCATACCGTCTGAACATACTTTGAAAAGGTAAGGGTCTTCCCAAAAGTAGTTTTTGAGGTCGGAGAAGAATTTATTCTTTTGTTGGTACGTCATCCCTTTAGGTATAACATCGCCCACCAAATAGTTTGCAAAGTCTGCGAACCATGGTTCGTCTTTAGTGGTTATTTCCATAAGAGTTTCTCTAGGAAAGTTATCGTCGACATCACTGTCATCACTCGTCTCATCATTTTCAATCCGAGATAAGTGGTCGGCGGCAACATTTTCTGCACCTTTCTTATCTTTAATTTCTATATCAAATTCTTGTAAGAGCATAATCCAACGTATAAGACATGGTTTAGCATCTTGTTTTTTGAATAGATGTCTTAGAGATGAGTGATCGGTATTTACAATGGTTTGGATAATATCAAATAGGGTCAGAATTTATCAAATGCAAAAACTACAGCCATTAGTTCCTTTTCGGTAACTGTATAATTTTGTTAAGCTGCATTGAGAGTTTTGCTTATAAAATAGATGGGGTGAAAATGTTTTCCATCTTTTTGACCTAAGACTGCTCCAACTGCGAATTCACTCGCATCACATATTAGCTCAAATGGAAGATTCCAATTTGGGCTTATGATTACAGGAGTACATGTAAGTTTTTCTTTTATTGTATTGAAAGCTTAGTGACATTCGTCATTGAATTCGAATGGAGTATCTTTTTCAAGCAACTTAGTTAGAGGACGGGCAATTTTTAAGAAGTCTTTAATGAAACGTCGGTAGAAACTGGCATGTCCTAAGAAACTTCTAATGCCTTTGACATTAGTAGGAGGTGGAAGTTTAGAGATTAAGTCAATCTTGGCTTTGGCAACTATAAGGCATGCACCGGACACTTTGTGTCTAAGCACAATTCCTTCTTTAACCATAAAGTGACATTTTTCCCAGTTAAGGATAAGATTTGCATCTTTGCAACGTTGGAGCATTTTATCGAGATTATTTAGGCAATGATCAAAAGAGTTTCCAAAGACAGAGAAATCGTCCATGAATACTTCGACAGATTCTTCAATCATATCATGAAAGATAGCTAACATCCACCTTTGAAAAGTAGTGGGAGCATTACATAAGCTGAATGGCATTCACCTGTAAGCGTATGTTTCGAAGGGGCAAGTGAAGGTTGTTTTTTCTTGGTCCATAGGATCGATTAGAATTTGGAAATATCTAAAAAAACCATCGAGGAAACAGAAGTATTTATTTCCTGTGAGTCTTTCTAACATTTGTTCCATAAATGGCAAAGGGAAATGGTCTTTTGCGGTTGCTTCATTGAGTTTATGATAATCGGTGCATACTCGCCAACCTGTAACAGTTCTTGTTGGGACAAGTTCATCTTTTTTGTTTGTAACAATTGTAATACCACCTTTCTTGGGTACACAGTGGATAGGACTTACCCAAGGGCTATTTTTAATTGGATAAATAATACTAGTGTTGAGAAGTTTAATGATTTCTTTTTTAACAACTTCCTGCATGTTCGAGTTTAATCGTCTTTGCTTTTTAACTACTAGAATTTTGTCTTCAAGAAGTTGAATTTTATGTTAACAAAAAGACGGACAGATACCAGGATTGTCTGTTGTTTTCCAAGCAAAGGCTTGCTTGTGGTTTTAAGGACGAAAACGAGTTTGTTTTTTTTTTCTTTAGAAAGCTGGGATGATATGACTACAGGAAGAAAAGAGGTTCTTCCAAGAATGCATATTCTAAGTTATCAGGAAAAGGTTTGAGTTCAACATCCGTAGGAGGTTCTTCAAGAGATGTCTTGATCTTATAATCGGTGTTAAAGGTTATTTTTTTGAATGGCGGTTCTTCGGTGTCAGATTCAGATTTAGAGTTTTCTTTTGTGGTCATAGCAATGAATTCATCAAATTTAGCAAAGAGGTTTTCTTCGAGGATGGTTCCTTCGATGGAATTAAGGATTTTACTACCTTCATTGAGAAGAGCATCGAAATCTTCTTCTAAGATTTCATCGATAACGTTAATACGGAAACATGTATCATCGTTTGAATAAGAATGTTTCATCATGAAGTCCATATGAAAAGTCATACGTTCGGTTCCAACTCCAAGATTGAGTTGTTTTTGCTTAACTCGAATTACTGCATCGTCAGTATAGAGGAAAGGTCTCCCTAAGATAAGAGGAACTTTACTGTCTTTTTCCATTTCGAGAATAAAAAAATCTACAAGAAAGGTTAATTTGCCAACCTCAACGAGCATATTTTCAGCTATTCCAACAGGGTATTGGAATGATCTATCTGCTAATCTAACGCTCATTTTAGTGGGTTTTAGAGTTTCAAGAGATAATTTTGCATATAGAGAATACGGCATGAGATTGATGCTAGCGCCAAGATCGGCTAAAGCATCACATGAGAAAGTTTTGTTGAAATTACATGGAATGAGAAAACTTCCGGAGCCTCCAAGTTTTGGTGGAACTTTGTTTTGGATTAAAGTAGAACTTTCGTCGCTTAGGAAGGCGGCTGAAATTTGTTTGAGTTTGTGCTTATTGCTAACGAGTTCTTTAAGAAATTTGCCATAGTTTGGCATTCCTGCTAACACATCGACAAGAGGAACATTAATTATAACGACTCAAATCATGTCGAGGAATTTACCATAATGGGCTTCCATTTTCTCTTTTCTAAGGCGTTACGGATATGGGATTTTTGGTTTATATGGTTTAGGTATTAGAGTTTCTTTGACATGTTTGGAGTTTGAGATTTAGGTTGAGGTATAGGTTCATCATCTTCATCATCACTGTCGAAGTTGACAGGATTTTCGAAGTCATTAGGTTGATCATTTAGGTTGATAGGTGGGTCATAGGATTTACCACTCAGCGTAAATACGACATTTACCTACTCATTTCGAGCTTGTGGTGGTTGATAAGGTTTAGATGAGCTACCTTTTGGGTTAGGTTGAGTATTACTATGAAGAGATCTAGCAGGCCGGCCTAATTGTTTGTCAGCAAATCTGTCAAATTTAACTTCGAGATTTTGGATCGAGGCTTGATGATTTTTGGTTGTTGCTTCGAGTTAGGTTTGAGATCCATGAAAGTATTTTTGACAAAGGAATTGGTCGAGTGTTGAGCTTTTATGAAATCGCTTAATTGTTTTTGAAGGTCGGGTTTATCATCAGAATTAGATTGATAGTTGTCTCGATTGTAATTGTTTCTTCCGTTTGAACGCCAATTATCGCGATTTGAATCACGACTGCGGTAATCATGGTAAAAACGAGTATGATGGAAGGTTTTCATGAATTTGGCTTCTTCTTTACGGGACATAGGTATGTCATCATCGTTATGATCGGGGTTTGGTTGTTTTGAACGAGGTTGGAATTCTTTATACTGAGCATCCATTTTCATGGTCATGGCATCCATTCGGGCCATAATTTTGTCAGTGTTAGAATTACTGATACCTTCATCGGTGAAAGCAATAGTTTTCTTTAGAGACGTTTTTGTTTTTTGGTTTTTAGTCCAATCGAGTTTGAGTAGGACTTTGTCTTCGAGAAGCTGGTAAGCTTGGTTTGGTATTTTATAAAGGAAAATACCACCAGCTGCGGCATTTAGAGCTTCTTGGGTTATTTCGTTGAGACCATGATAAATGATTTTTATGATATTGCCTTTGGATAGATTGTGACCATGGCAATTTCTGAGCATTTCTTTCATACGGAGCCAAGCTTCGGTTAAGGTTTCATTTTCATGTTGAGAAAAGGCTCGAATTTCTCCCGAGGAGTCGATCAAAAAGAGTTGGGGGAAAGAATCGGCTAATGAAAGCGGTTTGAAGTTCATCACACGTTTCGATAGTTCCTTCGTTGAGTTCATCTAGCCATGTTTTTACTTCACCCGTGTGTGATAGGGGAAACATCATCAGGCGGATGGCTTCATTTTTGGTGTCTCTGTATTTAAACATATCATATATTATGAGGAATTCGTGAATGTGTTTGTGCGAATCGGTTTTAATTCTACCATCAAATTGGTTTCCTTTGACGATAGTCAAGTGGTTACCCTTAATGGCGAATTCGTTTGCGGTTTCAGGGATGGTAATTGCGGAACCGGGAGTCAGAGCGACAATACGGTCGGCATCCTACATTGGTTCATCATCCATTGGATTTTAATTTTCAAGCATATCAAGAAAGTGACGGAAATGGTTGAGGTCAAGAATTGGAGCGTAAACAACTTTTGCTTGTGCAGGTAGTTCATTTCTTTGTTCGAATGAAATTCTCCTGTTTCATCGACGAAGTCTTTGATTCAAGGTTCATTCAGGTTTAGGGAGTGGTTCAACAAGTTCAGAGTTAAAAGCAAGTGTATGCATCCAAGGGAGTTATATGGTTCAGTTTGCCAGAAAACTGTATGGCGATTTTGAGAAAGAAAATGGTTTAAAAATTATTTCAAAAATTAATTACGGAACAACTTTAAAATCCCCGGCAACGGTGCTAAAAACATTGATGTGTTTCAAAAAGTTTTAAATTTATAACACTAGTTTTACCGATTATTAATTGGAAATACACGGGTAAAGTATAACCCACGTATGTAGTATAATATTTCAGGTAAGACCAGGTCGTCTACAGGGATTTGATTAGTGTTTGAATAATTAGAAATTTTAAAACAATTATTAATAACTTTTAAGAAAGATTAAGGAAATAGGACTACTCGAATAGTTTCATTTAACTCATAAGCAATGGTAGTAATCTTGATCTTCGATTTTAGAACGTTAACTCATAAAAAGGATTTCTCGTCAGAAAGCGTTTTTACAAATTAACTGGTTTCAATTTAAGACTTATCTTGGTTTAACTTAATCAAATGTGTCACTCAAACAATCAAGTTACTATTATATCAAATCTATTTTGTTTATCAAATAACATAAGTAAATTTCTTCGATCGAATGATAAAGATCATAGATAAATCTTTAAAATCATATAGTGCACAACTGGTCTTTTGACCTATACCATTATACGTATATAATCAAAGTTAATGAACAAGTTTAACAAGATTAGATATGATAGGATTGTAAGATAAGCTTAAGATTGATAAGATCGAGATGACACCAAATGCTTTATTATTATATTAACATCACCGAGTAGTCATAAGAGGTTTAGCCTCTCATGGCTATGGTGTTCATGATAACAAAGTTGAATAGAGAAACAAGAAACATACGAAATTTAGATTGAGAAATGGATTGAACATCACTCTTACAATTACGAATTTGTATAAAAGCCTTATTTAACTAAGTGCTACGATGATGATCTTCGTTCTTCTCGGAATTCGTACTAAACTCCAAAAATTGATGAAGATTATTGAGAGATATTTGTTGTAGAAGTGTATGTGAATTATGTGTAATATGAGAGAATTTTCTCTCAATTTATAGGCGGGGCGAGGGCAAAAATGAGGCGCACTTCCTTAAGAAGTGCGGTGTACTTCGCTTCTTTAATGCGTAGAACTTTAATGTTGAGATGAAGTGCTGCGCACATGATGTAGAAGTGCGACGTACTTAGGGTATTAACTATCCTTCATTAACTTCGTCCTGAAGTGCGGTGTACTTCCTGAGAAGTGCGGCGTACTTTGCCTGATTCTTGGACTTAGTATTATCTTCTTTTATCTTTTTCTCCCGTAAGGTGTAAAATACTTGTGTCTTTAGTCTTTTTGAGCTTAAGATGTCTTCAAGTGAACCTGCACATATTTCATGCTTTTAAGTATTGAAAGTTCACGAGAAATGATATAAATAGATACAATAACGCCGCCGAAAACATGTATAATTAAGGTGTTATCAGTGAATTTGGAACTCAGGCTCTTAGCAAATTCAGACCTGCTGCGAGATCAACTGCTCATCTATTTTGACATGAAGACGAAGAGGGAGGTTCAGCTAAAAACTAAAATTAACAATTTAACGAGGCAGTTGCTTGACAGTATAGATGAAAGGCGTTCGTTTATACGAGAGCTTGAACAACGTTTGTCGACAAATGTGACAGCCTATAATACAAAGGAGGAACTCAAGGGTCTGCAGAAGGATGATTTGATCAAGGCGATGGAGATGAGGACAATAGCTTTACAGTTGCACCTTCAGGCCATGAAGGGGTTTGACTTTTATAAATCTATGTAAATGGTAGGAGGTCGGCTTGGGGGTTATCTTTTTTGCTTATGGGTTATTTTTGTTAACATGTGTTTTTTGATGAATGTATGGTTCAAAGTTTTGGTTATTAATCAATGAACCATTTCACTATAATGTATTGTTGGTATTGTAGTTGTTTTGTGTGTAAATTACACTGGTTGACCACTACTCTGTTTGTCAAAGGTTGTTACCTTGGAGACAAAATAACGGAAACAAGTTGCATAACTTGATGATCCAAAACATAACACATATACATACAACAAAAAATTACAAGAAATACATACAAGGGTAATTTAAGATCCAAAACATTAGTAATAGAAGATAGCACATAAACGACCCATTCTTTGCATTGACGTTCGTCTTCAGTAAATGCATCATCTATCTATTCATGATACACCCTTTTCCTCTTTAGTGGTCTTCCTTTGTCCACTAGTTCATCATCACCATGGTTGCGGTGACGAGGGCAGTGGCGAAGCCACGTAGGAAGTGGCGAAGCCACTCGCCACCATACCCTCCTCTCTTACCACCATCAATCTCATCAGGCACATGATCATCCATCCCCTATTCCACTGCTTCACTTGAAATCTCTATAAGATCACCACTTTGTTTTTCTATGTTGTTTAAAAGCACATCTTCTTCACACACGTGTTCCTGGGTAACCTTGTCTTTCATTACCTCAGTGCCTTTGTCTAAATCAAAGGCATTAATGCCAAACGTAAGGTCAATCTCAAACAAGGATCTTTTCCATTCGAATTCTTTTCTCCACCCTTTTTCCTTTTTTTCATTCTTGGACTCATCAGACCATGGAGTTGGTATCACCAACTCACTGTCAGAGCCTGATAAACATACTTTACTTGGTGAACATGTGTAAGTTTCATTGTTAGCCATGTGAAGATGTTATGGTATCGTTAGTTTTTTCACAATTGTTTGGAAACCAAGTGAAAGTGTAATTATTTAGATGAAAATGGCATGTGAGGTGGTGTTAGGTTTTTCTCTATTTATGTGAATGGATGTAGAAAATATGGGCGGGTAAACGTGAAAGGACTAAATATAGAATGTGTACTAGTGCAGTTGAAAACCATAAACGTCGGGGACCAAATTCATAGATAAAAAGAGTAAACCTTCTAGTGCATTTGAAAACCATAAACGAAAGGGACCAAATTTATAGAGAAACCTATTCAATTTTTATAATAGTACAAGTGAATATTTGGCTAAAAAAGTCAAACATAATTTACCTTACACCCTATATAAGACTAGTGTAATCTATTAACAAAGTAAAATAGTATTGCAGTCATCCACTAAAACATGAATTCACCATCAAATCATGAATAGGAAGAAGGGCTTGATATAGACGATTTCGATCTTCGACTAACCCCCATCGTCCGTCCCAACAACAACCCTCACATAGTCCCTGAGATAACCACCACCACCCAAACCCTGATTTCATCTCAAAACCATCAAGTTGATAATTATGATGAATGGGAACAAGCCCTTCATATAGACGATTCCGATCTTCGACTAACCTCCGTCGTCCGTCCCAGCAACAACCCTCACATAGTCCTTGAGATAACCACCACCACCCAAACCCTGTTTTCATCTCAAAACAATAAGTTGATAATTGTGTTGTGAAGCTCATTAGGATAATACCAGGTCCTGCTGGTATTGTTTAAATGGCCAAGCTCTGTAAATTAGCTGATACTCAGGAAGGTGGGGAAGAATCCTTAATGTCTACACAAGAGTATATTAGAAAAGTTATTAAGGATGACGATTTTACGCGTGCGTCGTGGCTCAGCGTGCTTGACTATGTCAATGTTGATGGAGGGATCGTGACGGGTTGTTTTGGAGATGTTAAGAAATTTCTCAAGAATGGGAAACTTAAGAAAGTTATTGCAGTTATCAAGTGTTTTCTTCCGAATGCGCTACGCGATCTCACAGTAACACTCAAAGACCTTTCTGGTACAATCTCTGGTACTATTCATTACAAAGTGTTTACATATAAGAGGTTTGCAAAGGCGATTACCGTAGGAGCGGCTTGAATACTTTATAATGTTTTCGTCTTTTCTCATAAGCAATCAACTCATCATTATCTTAACATTACAAAGAAAAATATGGTCAAAGTATTCCACAAGGATGGTGGGTCTGCATAGTTTCGATGCTCTGTTCTGAATGTTGCAAAGAGTATTTGTTGACTTTGGCATGTCTTAGTAACTCAAATATCTTTCTTCGAATTGTTGTATACAAATTGATAACTTCTAAGACTATGCTTTTATAAATATGGCACAACATTAGTGCAACTGCAAATGCATGCATAAAAAAACAAACACCAACATAAAAAACAAACAAAACTTACTGAACAAAAAACAACTAGAAAAAAAACACGAACATCATTCATCATCTTGATACACATGACATAACAAAATCTAGCGGTCTACTAAAAGTTAAACATGTAACTTCAAATACAAACACAACTTATAGAACAAACAACAACTTATAAAACAAACACCAACATCATTCATCATCTCCATATTTTTTCACCTCCTTTTTGACAAAATAGGAAACTGTATCTCTCCAACCATCAGCAACCTTTTCTACCTGTTCCCTTATTTCATCAGTGTACCAAACGATGTCACTGACCTTTTTTTGCAACACAAACGCGTAACATTACCATGATTTCTTCAGCCATAGGTGAAATTTTCTTAAAAATCAAGTCTTCTTCGTCGACCATGATAAACTTACCGTTATCACTTACTGCTGACATGTTTTTAGTTATTACGACTGGTGGATGAAAATCAGAGGGCGAACTGCTATTTTTTTAAGAACCTCGCTTAACATTATGATTTCTTCAGCCATCGGTGCTAATTTCTTATAAGTCAAGTCTTCTTCGTCGACCATGGGAAACTTACCGTTATCACTTTCTACTGACATGTTTTGAGTTATTAAGATTGTTGGGTGAGAATCAGAGGGCGAAATATAGTGTGTAAAAATAATAAATCTGGTATCGATTTAAATACTTGTGTTTGGGGGTCCAATGGTGTATCTGGGTATGACGGTCCAATGGTGTAATTGGGTTTCAGAGACTAATCATGTAAGGAAAACCACAATTCTTCATTTTCCCGCCAAGCGACTATCCTTTTTGTCCACCAATGGAAATACGGAACGTAGTTACAGGTGTAACAAACAACAATCAATGTTAAATAGGGACCAAATGGGCAAACCCGTTTATAACATCAAGGACCAAGTGTGTATAAACTCTTATCATACTAACATGCTTTTGCAACTAAATTATGACTTTGACTTATATGCAATTCAGTGGACTATGGAACATAGTAACACATGTAACAAACAACATTCACTGTTATATAGGGACCAAACAGGCAAACTTGGTTTCCACATCAAGCTATGTATAACCTCTTATGCTACTTATATGGTTTTGCAAATAGGCAAAACTGGTTTTCACATCATGGACCAACTGTGTATAACATGTCATGCTACTGAGTAGTTTTTTCAAGAATATGTAAAATAGGTCACAAACAGCTTAAATCAGTCATAAACAAGTGAAATTATCTATTTGCCACCTAAGTGGACTTTTATGTTTGCCTCTAAAAGGACTTAGATAGTTGCCACAGATGTGGACTTTGATGTTTGCCACTTATGTGGACTTGAATTACATACACTCTCCTGAAACATATTAGTTTTTGAAATTACAGAAAAGACCATTCACTTGCACCACCTGCTGTACTTGACTGTGTTGGTATACCATCACCAATTTCTCTTCCATCTGCATTCCTTGTTTCACTCACTGTCACTTGAGAACTGGTAGAAGGTTGACTTGCAGGTTGAGTGGGAGGTCTCTTTTATGGACTAATTATTTCTATTTGTACTCTTCTCTTTGTCTATCTAGTATGAGATGAACCTTGACTGCCAACACCCACACCACCCGGACCACCTGCACCACCTTGACCAGCAGCATCAGACAAACCTATAACAACACCAGCACTTGATCCACCTGAACCATCTTGACCAACTACATGTTCTGTTTGTTGTGCTTGTCTAGATGCACTACCACTGGCTTATGCATTGTTGCCACATACATTAAAAAATCCTTTAAAACTATTCCATGATGTTTAGATCAAAGACACACTTAGAGCTTGAAGCTCAAATAACTGCCTGATGTTGCCTTTCGAACTTGTCCTTTGTATGTTGCCTTATTATGTCTAGTGTTTCCTCAGGATAAACATGTAATGGTTCTTCCTTTCCTGCTCAGTTTATCATCTTTCATAAAAGGTTCATCCTCATGTTTGATCCTCTTTCTTTTCTTCCTTGGTCGGCCTACCTGGACATGATGTTTGGGTGGCAAAAGTGTTGTTGGACATGTGGACTTCTCCCAGTACTTAGTCCCAAAAATTGGTTGTACCTTGTGAGAGTATGTTTCCCTCCATGTAGTCAATCAATAACAAGGATTTACCCACGCTTTTCTGGGGATGGTGTCGCCCGGTCATTCAGAGCCATATTCCAACAAGCTGCAACAACATGCTTACAAGGAATCCCTGTTAATTCCCATTTCCTACATGAACATGTCATAGTCACTACATCCACAAAACACTGATCACCAAGTAAACTTGAAACTTAATACTTATTTGCTCCATTCCATTGCACCTTCATCAAATGAGCTTCTTTCTTGATGGATTTTATGATTCTGGTTGTAGTAGGAGTCAAAGGACCAGTACATTTTTCAATCACACTTTGTACATTCATAAATCTCTTCATGCAATACTCTCTGATGTACTCTAAAAGTATGATCATTGGCTTGTCCCTACCGCAAACTATTTTACCATTAAAGACCTCACAGATGTTGTTGAGCAATAAATCAGATTTGGCTCTACCTAAAAATCCAAAATATAAAATCATTAAATGTTATACAACTATACCTAATACTCATAAATATGAAAGCAGTAAAAACTGTGATGGCATTAAGAAAATTACACTGTTAGTCCCTGCATTTATGTGCTACCTGAAAAATGAGATCTAGCCCAATGTTCTGGTGGTATCTTTGTTATCCCAAAAGCTTAATCCATACACAACATAATAAGCTACACCAATAAGCAAACAAAGATAGAAAAGAGATAAGGAAAGTGAAAGATTATTAGAGAGAAATAAAGAGGTGGAAGATTACACACACACACACAAGTGATGAAATGGTAACCAACACCCTCTCCATGTGAGGAGAGGGTTCTATTTATACCCTTGAGCCATGAGTGGCTTATGGGCTTTCTAACTTGGGCCGGGCTTGGCTTTTCTTGGGCTTTGAGCCCGAAACATGGACAATATTAGATTACAATCCAAGCCCGTTGAACCCGACTAGCCTATTACTTAACAAGACTAATTATGACTAATAAGACCGATAACATTCTTGTTCGACTTATATAAAATTAAGGCTAACAATCTCCCCCAATGTTGAGGTCTCTTTCTTCACACTCCTCCGTACCACCGATGACGTTGAGGATGTGATTTTTGACGTTTATGCTTTGCCTTGTTTTGGTCTTGTCTTGTTTGTAATGGCTTTGATCATTCATGCTTTGTGATCTTGATCTTGAGCCTTTATCATTTGACTTTGAGTTCTTGAGATCGTTATCTTGCATCATCTCCTTGACATGAATCATCTTGATTTGACTTCCTTGATCAACTTGTGCTCTTGACCAACATGCTCATACTTGTTACATTCTTGTTTGACATATGTGATTATAAGTCTAACAATCTCCCCCAAATAGACTATTCTTTATTTGACTTTGAGGCTCTTTGATGTTGAACGATTGACTTTGAAAGCATGAGTATGAGCATGTGGTTTATGAATCCGACTTCGCTGGAATGAGGCTGC